>JAMKCH010037288.1:0-56838 GCA_023653785.1 Ophioderma brevispina | reverse complement strand
AATTCTCTCGGGACAGGCGTCAAATTGTGCTTTAGGCAGGCTATTTTCTGGCCAAGAAACATGCATCCTCATTCCGACACTCACAATTATCTTACCCCGACTTGCATGTCTACTGTCGGTGCGGGAAGATCTCCTGTGGTGTCCCGTTCGGCCCCTGAGTATATTAAAGTAAAACTAGTACGCTCAGGGGCACGAACGACTCGGTGTTTCTTACACACGCTTACCCCCATGGGTCCGCGTCACGATTGCTAGATGGATTAGCGCGTGTAATAATGATTCCAACGCGGTGAGAGGAGCTTCCCAAGCTCGAGCCCATTCTGTTCGTAATATCAATTCGTCCGGCTATCACGGGACATCCGTATTGCCGAAATCTGCGAAGCTATGTCGTGGATGGCTCCCACAACGTTTTCGTGGGTGTACTACAGAACGTACAAAAACTCCCCCAATAGGGAAGCAAGCGTTGCGAGGGCTCGTCTGCAGAAACAACACTAAATTATCTACACTATACATAAGTCTCCCATCCGGTTGCCGACGGTGACGCTCGCCCTGGAGTATTCCTTTGTCGGTGAGCATCTTCTATGTCCCGATTTTTATGTTAAGGCCTTAGGCCTTAACATATGTTTCTTTATGTTTTAGTGTAGGTCTGCCTTTGGCTGCGCTCTGTTTAATGCTTGAGGATATCATTGCTCAATCTCGAAATGAGTGAGCCAGTGGTGGTGATTGAAATTATCATTGCAACGGGGGTTAATGCAATAGTTCAGTCAACATTGGTGTAAAGGAAATCAGCTCAGTGTAATGATTTAGTTGAGAAAACACATTATGTTGATAATAATTACTAGGCCTGAGTTCCTTTTCAATGTTGACTTCCCGCTTCCAGGCCCGTCCCACAGCATTGATATGAATGCGCGTCCGTGTGGGATGAGGCAAAACGGAATTAAGGAAGAGCAATGGTCAACAGGGCGTGACCTGGGGCCACTGGTCGAGACCATTTTATCTTTTAGGGATGCTAAAATAGGATGTGGTGGCATCCACTCTCAGAAAGGTAAATGCATATATTCAGTCAACATTGGAAAGGAAATCAGGCCCGTTTAAATGATTATGAAACATATGTGTTTCTAACTATTACCCACTGTATTATGCTTTGGTGCTGGAGGTATGCTGTTCAATTCCTGGAGGGTCAGTAATGGAATTTATTAGGGTACAAAATTCAGATTTAAAGGCTGACTCAGAGATTTCCCGAGAGGCGCACTCAATTTAAAACAAATCATGTTGTTTGCATATACATAATGCTTGTCCATATACTAATCATTGTGTAAAATAATAAGATCAAAATCTCTGAGTCAGACTTAATATCTGTGTAAGAGCTCTTGATTGAACATTAGAATTCACATCTCCCCATGTTCAGCTGACTTGGGCAAATTGATCATGATAATACCCCATCCCTTCTGAGGGGACATTAAGCTGTCAGGGCTCTTGTACAGAGAGTCCTTCCTGTACATGCCTAACAGTAAGTTCATAAAGATTAGGTTTACCACTGGGGTGTCACAATTCTGCCCCTGGTGGATAAAACCATGGGCAAATAAGTCTTCACAAGGGAGGGGGGGGGGAACATGGGTAGGGTATTCGCCTTTGGTTGCAGAAGGTCCGCGGTTTGAGACCCAGAGGGGCCCCTTGCTAGGTTATTCGGTACCAAATCTGGATTTGATTTTGTAATAACTAGTTGATTGATAACTGGAATTCTGCTCTCCCCGTGAACATACCTCATCCTTAGGAAGGGATGTTAAGCCGTCGGTCCCATATACATGAAAAATCACGCCTGTATATGTAATCCAGCCAGAGTAGGTGAAAATCACTGGCTGTCCCAATTATCCTGGATCCCGGGCATCATGGAAAGCAGGGTCAGAAATTGAATGATCTACCCAGGCTAAAATAAGACAAAAAAAGCTTCCTATTTGGCCTATCTAAGACATGTCAGAATTAATTTCTATTCAAATCAAATCAAATTAAACAATGTGTTGTAGATTGAAATCATTTGATATTAACATTTTATTTGCTTCCTGCCTAAACACACCAAATTGTTATAGTCATGCATGGAGTGGATGGCGGAGATTGGTAATCAGCGAGCAGGAGTTTCAGCTGATGAAAGGAAACTAAAGGAGCTGAAAGCTTCTTACCGCAGAGGATTACGATGAACTCACCCAGGTCAAGTCGGAGAAGAAGTATTGTCAGAAGCTTGTGGAGCAGTGTAGGCAAAGATTAGTTACAGGTATGAGGTAAAAAGTATGGCATCTAAAATTCCCCCTTTGAAAATGCAAATTTCCTGGTCTACCCAAGTTTGGAGGTGAATTTCGTTTCCTGATTTCAATTTGCAAATTGTCCAATTCCGAGTTAGAGTTAAAAGTGCCGTCGATAAGGCATTATTTCTGAACAGCAAAATTCTGGGACAAAAGCTCCGTCAGTTGTGTGCTATTAACCATTTTGAGCCCTTTAGAAAGTATAGGATCATGAATGTAAATTATGCAAGGGTTTGCGCATGCTCAGGGTTAGAAATTCTTGGAAAGATTAAGAAGGATTGGTTAGATTCTCACAATCAAGATTACTAGTCTCCTCCATTTAATTGTGCTAATTAACAGGTTGTGAGAATCTATGTGGATTCTCGCAAATTTGTGCAGGAGAATCTTCTTGCAAGAATTGATTCTTCACCGAAATTTTGACCCCTGTATGTTGATGATTTCGGTCACCACTAATGCTTCAGGGGCAAGTCTTTCTTATGGAACTTCAAAGGGCAGCTATTGTTTTCTTATCTTTTTTGCTTTATTAACATTTAAATAAAAAATTAAAATCTCATATAATCAATGGGTTATACCTGACTCCTCTTCAAATTGCGTCCATATTTGGTGTTTGGGGTAATTTTGGCCTAACACCAGTGAAAAAAGTTCAAATTTTGGCTCCATCAGATGAAGCATTTTGCCCAGTAGCACAATATGTTTGGCCAAAATGGGGTGATTGTGGCATTTTGAAAATGACCCTAACCTAGTACCATGGCCAAAATCGTGAATGTGTGTCTTTGGAAAGGAATTATGTGGAGCAATCCATAATCCAATCTAATGGTTAAATTTCTATGTCGGAGCATATAGGTTGATTGACCCTTGACTGGGATGTGGCTTTTTGGAATCACATGATCATAGATGCCTTGGGTGAAAATTATAACCATCAATTTTTTTCTTTAGATAACACTAAGAATGAGATGATATAATATTTTTCATGTGCTTATCAAAGAACATGGACAATAATCATTGGGTAAATTGATGGAAAAGGGGTCAAGGACCTATGAGGTCAAAGTCACTTATGGGTCAAATGAGGTCATGCAATGTAAAAATGGTGATTTTGAAGGTTAAACCTAACATTTCCAAAGTCGTAATGCCAATCTTAATGAAACTTGGTTGCAATTATACTGGGGGAAATTTTTTTTTTTTGGTATGGAGGGTGTTCCAGACCATGGTGAAAATGTGTAGATGGAATATTAACTTAGCATGTTAAAGCGAAATGCCAGGCTAATATAATTTGCGCTTCCAACATTATTATAATACATTTTTGTTTCAATGAATGTCTTTTCAGCAGAAAAATGACAATATATTATTGATATCAAAGTACAAAACGTTTATAATATTTCCATATGAGTGAAGCCATTTTGATCGGACCACGAGAAAAATGAAATCATGATGGTATATTAGTACATAGTGTGTGTGTTGAAATAAGTAGCCAGGGAAGATTAGTGAGGCCAGAACAAAACCTTTTCAGCTAAGTCTGTTCAAAATCCGCCCCAGTTTTAATCGATCGTTACTCCTTTTCTACTGGACACAACTATATTAATCCGATGTTCTGACAAGGAGTACCCTAGACATTCCTTAGACACCTGTTTTTATCTATTGAACTACAAAGTCATTACAAACATCACAATGACGATCGACGTCCACCAATGCCGAACATGGCGACCTCCATGGGCCAAACATTTCTTAGTTTAATTCTGCTAAATTAGGCAATATATTGGCAGTAGATATTATTTCTTTCAGACCGCAAAGACATCTTTTAAAACATCCTATTAAAATTAGCCTGTTAGTACACTTAAGTCTAACCCCAATATTCTTAATGAAAAAAGTGGTGACAATTATTCTTGGGGTAGGGTGATGGAAGGTGTCCAGGCCTTTTTGGGGTCACGTCATGTATGGGTTCAAACGACGGTCATTGGCCCTGGTGAAAATGTTTAGAGGAATATTTAGATGTTAAGACTAACTGTAATCTTTAGGAAGCTTTAGTAGCAGTAATCATTAAAGGGTATGCTGATGCAAGGGCATCAAGGCATTTGAGGTCAGGATCATGCAGGGGTCAGTCCGGTCCATTGTGTTTTATAGTCAAGGATAGAATTAGGCGACCAATTGCCCGTTATGTCAATCAGCACGGCGTGGACCGTGATGGCTTGAATGTGTAGTATGGCCGGGGACATGTCCAAACAATATACGACTTAAAATGTTAAAAATGTCGTATTAAGTCAAGGTTTCGACTCACAGACACAAAAATTAGTGCAAGTAAACTCTTCTGTTTTTTAAGCTTTGACTGCTCGCAGATTATTATTCAGGGCAGAGATTTGTTCTGCACCGTCAAGTTACGTCAGACGCGCAATTGGTCGTGTTATTCTGTCCCTGAATATTGTATATGCAGAGTTATGATTTCTCTTTACCAAGAAACATTTCTCATCTAGAAATCCAACAGGGACATAAAATACACATCGCAAAATTGAATAACGTGCTCCTGATTACTACAATTGCTTTATTTTTTCCTTGCAGAGTTTGATAATTGGTACGCAGAGTGTTTCTTGTCATCGGGTGATGAGAATCAAACAAGTGCACAAGTAGGACTGGGAGCCCGCCCCGGGACTTTCTACAGTGGCGATGTGGTAAGTTTATGTTCCAATGCTGTAAGTATCAAACAACTTGTTTGCAAATGATTAGACCTAAAAAAATATTTGTTTGCCATAACCGGTTCCAACCGGTTTCAAGTCCATGACCCTCTGATCACAAGTCAATCACTCTATCGGTGCACCACACTTTCCCCACCTAATTGAGAGAACTTTAAAATTACCAACGATGGCTAGCTTGGTGAAAAGATTCATCAGGTTTGTTGAAATATAATTGGGAAATAAATTTCTTTTAATCAGAACCAAGGTTAAACACTGACCTGACAGTTTCGTCCATCATGGGTGATGGACTTCCTCAGAGTGACGACCCGTCTTGTTTCTTTTCTTGTTGGATGATGTCATATGGTTGGTAGATGACGTCAGAAGAGGGTCAGAAATGTGACTTAGAAATGTGCCCCCAAAATTTCACCCGCCAAGCTAGAAAACGGTCTGTTGCAGTTCTTAGCAAATCTGCTGTAGCAGATCATGCCACTCATCACAATCATGTGATTGACTGGGACAATGTGAAAGTGCTTCAAATGCAGTATAACAAGGACGAACGGGAGGTCCGGGAATCCATCTGGATAAGAAATAAAGGGGACATAGGGACATGAACCGTGATGCGGGCACATTTTCTAAGTCACCTTTATAACGAACCCTTTTTAGACGTCTCTTTACCAACCTTATGACATCATCCACAAGAAAAAGAACCAAGAAGATGGTGGTCCAATCTGAGGAAGTCCTTGACCATGATGACGAAACTGGAGGGTCACTTCTAAACCTGGTTTCTGATTAAAGAATGTAGTTACAGATGGTAGCTTGCAAGCTTGCTGACAGCATTACCTGTATAGATGGTGTCAATCCATCATTAACTTTTGAAAAGTAGCCATTTTGTGAACACTACCTTCTTCTTTGTAGTCTTACAGCCAGAGATGAAGGAGAGAAATTTGAGCGGCTGCAGTCACAACTTTCTGGAGTGTTGAAAACCCTGACTATGACAGCCATTCTACAATGCAAGAGAGAAAGATAGAGGGTGAGCTTTTGAAATTTGTGGTTGTAATGAGTGCTTACTTCAGGGGGGTACGGACATGCCAACCTAACGCAACAGCAATCAAATGGCATCACATCGGCGTAACCCGGACTGCGTAGTTTTTTTTCAAAAACTTAGCGATCTACGCATATCGAACAGTGACACCAGACTTGAGTAAAGGCTATAGCTGGTTCACGAATATTTAAAAGTACACTATTTTGCAGCGGGTTAATCCAATAACCACGACGGATTTTGAAGTCAATAATTATTCCAAAAATTATCATTATAATCAACAAACGATGTATTGAACTAAGGTTTAAGGAGGAAGATTTTGTATGAAATGCGCCCGAGATACATAGTAAATGCACGTAGCAGGCCACAAATTACCGTTTGGAAATTTCAGTGCCCAATTCGAGTAGGTCGTGTCCTACCCCCCTGCTTACACTTGAAATAGCAAGGGTTTGTACTTCATGCACTGAGTACATCTTATGCTTCAACAGATACTTTTTTGAATTTTTGTTACATTTGAAACAAATTATATTTGAACAAGGTAACTTATCCAGGATGAACTGGCGAAACTATTGAGACGCTGATGGTAATGAGGTGATTCTTCACCATTTTTCACTCTTTCTTCTCTAGTAACAAGCGTGATTGGAGAAAGTAATTATTAATTCTTAATTAGATGATTAGGAAACTAATAGTACTCAAGGTGACTGGGTATTTTTCTCTCCAACCAAAAAGATTAACCTTCCCTTCTCTGGACAGAACACAGGGACCAGGGGAGGGCAGCCAAGAAATCCCAATTTCAGACATCGCAATACCGAAATCTTAACGAAAAATTCTGAATTTTTTATATGTTGTCAAAGAATATTTTCTTATTCCAAAACCTTTGGTGTTGAAGAATCAACTCCACTGGAAGGGTTATTTCTGAATTTTTTGGTATGAATAACGAACGAGGATGGGGTTGTATGTGGGTCATGGGAACACCCAAATTGATCTGTGGTTTGCACTCCGTATTGCTGTAATTTCTTTTGACATTATTGGCGAGTTGCTATAATGAATGAGGCTTGGCCGCCACTGCCTGACAGGGACTGAATTTCATGAAACTTTTTGATGGTAGTGGTGGACACAAGTAATACCCATGTTGTCTGTCATCACCTTCTTTGCATATTGGTTCTGATTGATGTAATAGAAAGGCAGTCCATGCTCAATATTTTCTGAATATAGTGAATGCACAAGCTGGGAACCACAAAATTCTGTTATAAATATTTCACTGGGTTTGTCTTTTAAATGTTTAAAGGAGAAATGATTCAGCCCATCAATCGGAACCATCACACCATTACCAGTGCCATAACCACTCGGTCACAGAAACTGTTGTGATCAGGCAGGCAGAATTTGATGCAGAAATGGCATACATACATAAATCACAACATTTTGAGAAAACTTATTAATACAACTGTGAATATTTTTAAAATCTCAATCATGACTTAAACATCTCAAGTCAGCATTGAGACAAAAAAATCATAGCTGTATTGATAGATTCATCACATTTATAGAAAATTGTGGGTTGTCAACTGTGCACTTCAATGGAAATTGTTTATTTTTACAAACAAAGTGGGCATGACTCGGTGACTTAGTGTTTTCAGAAACTATTCAAGGAACACTCACTAACGCTGATTGTCTCGATTTGCTGGTGGTCTTTATACTAAGTTTATTAAGATATAAGTATTACTGGGCCATGTTGATAATGTCACTAAATTTATTCTTCAAATTCATATCCTTTAACATCAGATCCAGTATATTTTATAATTGTATTTTTCTTCTTTGATCACAGCAAACTCTGGAAAAGGCCATGAACCAAGCCCAGGCACAACAGTCAGTGCAAACCACGCATCGGGCACGACCAGTGAGCGATACGAAACAAACCGCCATCAACGCTAATGACCGTTCAATAATTGTAGTGTAACCCAAGTTTTTGTGTTTTGGGGGAAGGGTAGGTTCAAGCTGGATGATACTGTCAACTCAAGTTGAAAGTGCAATGTTGACATTGATATAGTCTTAAAGTCATTTTAGCTTATTGCCGTCATTATTTTTGGTGTAGGGGTATTAAATTTTAAGTTCTTTAGATTGAAAAAATAAGAGGTATTAAAGGTGCCAACGAGAGATTCAAATAACGGTGCTACGAAAAAATGTTAGAAAATTCTGGATTTTGGCACTGGTGTAAAGTTTATATCCAAAATATCCCCATCTGAAGGATTCGCTGCGAACTTTGTTCTTTGGTACAAAAAATTGTGAAATTTCTAATTTTGTATAGGAGAAATACGAAATTCAGCCTATGTTTTCTCTTGAAATATAAGCATATGCAACTACATTTGTTTTCATTTTAAGTTATTTCTGTAACCAAATAAAAGGTTCGGGATCTATTGAGCATTTATCTATATGAAAGCACTATTATATAACAGAAAATATGGATTGACTTGAAAATCTATCGTTGCACCCTTTAAGGTGGGGCATTAATGTGTCCATTAAGTAGGCATAGCTAATCTTCCCATTGGGGAAATTAGATCAGAAATGTGGCATCAAATTTGTAACTAGGTACTATGGCACAAACGGGGAAACAATCCCTATTTATGGTTTGATGAGAGCGGCGGCAGTAGTTTAAAGAGTTTTTGAAAATTGTTTTCAGCAGAACCAATAATATTTAATAAACAATCATTAGTTTTGCTACTATGCTTCGATGAAGGAAAAAAAAATCGGACAATCAAATTTGAAAATAAAGATCGATAGAAAGGGAACCAAAATATTAGTTTTGAACTTGCATTTGGCCAATTAACTAATAGAGAAGCATGCTTGGATTGTCATGCATGACAGAAACTGATAAAGCCACCTGTAATCACATAAAGACCAGGGGAGGGGTGGTAGGACACGACTTGCTGATTGGGGCATTGGGATTTCCAAACGGTATTAGGGAACTGCTACGTGCATTTACTAATATGGCAGTCTCTGTCTCAGTTTCATTAAAAATTCTCCTTTAAACCTATGTTCAATCACATCTTAATATATAGTGTGGGTGTTCAATTCATGTGTCGGTTATGACTGATTATGAGAGCTGGCCACATGCATACACTTACCATCAGTATCGGGGAAACGAACTTGCAGTTTTGTATAATATGAGCGATAATCACATGCAAGGCCCTATTACTACTGTGCTAATATAATGGTTAACCACTAAAACGGCAGTTTTTTGTTTAATCTTTGCAATAGAATTGGGATTTGGAAGTCTAAAATTTCAGGCGATAATTGAGAAAAATACGGCCTTTTCATCTGATAGTCAAAATCTATACTAATCCGGGTAAATCTAGGGGGTCCCAGAGGTCGTATCGGAATCAAGACCTTTAATAATATCATGTAATTTTAAAGAATAAAAATTATTGACTTCAAAATCCGCCGGTGTTTAGTGGATTAACCACAACCGCTGCAAAATATGGTAATTTCCATAACGTCATTTAATTGAATATTTGTGTGACCAGGCCAGAACTTTAGTCAAGTCTGAGTGTAACCCGTCGACGTACGCGTAATGCGCACTCCCATACTGTTAGTCTTTGAAGGATAGCACTCGAGTTGCGCCGAATGTGATGCCGATTTGATTTCGGGCTGTTGAAGATGGATGGCATATTCTACCCCCCCCCCCCCCCCCACCCCCCGATAAAGACATCGTTTTTGGTTTAGTCTCTTCATCAGGTGTGATTTAAAGGCTGACTAGGCGGTTTCAAAATATATTTTGTGTAAGTCTTAACTAAATAGTTTTGAACATTTAAAGATAGATACCTAAAAATACTTAATTCCAAAGTGTGCGATGAATCCGACTCCTTGTTTTCATGTAAGGTGCAACGAGAGATTTTTGAGGCACCCAAATATTGTGTCATAATAGTAATTTCATATAGACTAGACACTCAATAGATTTCTCACCTTGAATTTGGCTTCAGAAATGTCTTAAAAGAGAGAAAAAAGGTGACTCTGATTTGCTTATATTTCAATATAAAACATACGTTGAATTTCATATATGCTCATATACGAAATTAGAAATTTCACAATTTTTGTATCAAAGAAACATTTCTCAGCTTAATCCTTTCAGATGCGGTTATTTTTGATGGAAAGCTTTACATCAGGGCAAAAATCGGTACTTTCAAGTTTTTTAGGGACACCTGATATATGAAATCTCTCATTGCACCTTTAACATAATTTATATATAGTATCTAATGCCAGAGGATACTGTGTATAACATAAATTTTACTACAAAGTCTAAGATGTGATTTTCTATATGAAGGACATTGATTTAAGCTTAGGTATTTCACAGTGTGATTAGTATACTATTTCATTTTCATATCATATTTATATATATGGGCAAGCATTATGTATATGTAAAAAAACATGATTTGTTAGAAAAATGAGGGCAGCATCCTCTACAAATCTTTGAGACATGCTTTAATACACTGGTAAGCATTCTAAATATACAACAACAACAAGAAAACAGTTCCAGGCACAATTGGGGACCATGTCGTTTTGTCTCATTAAATCAACTCTTGCAGGTGAAATGCTGTACTAATGTCTGTAGATGATTTTGAAGCCTAGTGCCACCAAGAATTATCTTGTACATAAGGCACCACTCCCATTATATTTGTCATAATGGTGTTCAGCACATAGTTTATTCTTAAACAGCTCTGAAAATGTAAGCAATTTCATTGGCTGATACCCAGGTTCAATTTGACAATTGAACCCAGTTAGTACGCGCTGCGTATTGATGTTATTTGGAGGTTAAAATGCTCACATCATACCACGTTTTGCTACATTCGCGTGCACCTGCCAATGTTGCATCTCATTGCGTATGTTTGTTGTGTTCAACGGATTGTTCAATTTTTGTCATTGGGTGGTAGTAGTCCTTTCTTTTTGTATTTAAGCCTAAAGGATCACAAAATAGGGTTTAAGATGAGTCTAAGACTGTCGATTCTAAACGTTTAAACGCCAGCCGGCCGTTTAAACGTTTAGTAATATTGCTTACTTTCATACCAAAAGTTCGCAAAATTCAATAAAGAAAGCCACATTTTCCATCACTAAATCGCAAAATGAGTACAAAAATTCTTTATAAAGTACCATCTGTCACAATTTTTGATGCAATAACAAAAACATCTAAAAAAATAGAAAAAGGGCACAATTTTTGGATTATTTACCGCAGTAGTCGCAACTTACCGAAGTTAAAAAGCACGCGTGAGCCAGCAAAGGCATTGCAATTTGCCACTGTTACTTCCGAGTGATGGGCTTGCCGAAGTAACCAATCATGCACGCTGTACTATCACGCGACGGCTGCCAAAAATCAAAGATGCCGACATCAACATGCACGATTGCTGATGTGGTGAAACTTTACTGTGAAAGTAAACTTTTCGATAAAATTTTAAGTAAAATATGTTGATTATTTATTGTAATAAATAAAACTGACACCTTGTAATAAGTTAGCAACTTAATAGATGAAGTATGATTGCATACAAAGCAAAGCTACCGGGCGATTCCGATAGGGCTAGCCTGTCTTTTGATGCCGACTGGCAGTGAGGTAAATATCTCGCTAGCCGTCCGTTTAAACGTTTAAACGGTCGAAAATTTTCCGTTTAAACGTTTAGACAATTAACGGAAATCGACAGCAAAAATTACAAAGCTGTTTAAGAATGAGAATAAAGGTATGATTGGGAGCTGGTACTCTCTTTACGACAAATTGAAACTTGCGACACCATTATTTTTGCGTGGAAGATCTTGGCCTCCCGCCTCGTTCTTCCATTAAAAATAGTGGTATGGCCTTGATTTCAATTCGTCGTAAAGAGAGCATTGGTTCCCAAAATCATACCTTTATTCTCTAAACTGACAGTAGGCCTATGCTGGGATCATAAAATATTTGGGTTTGAAAGAATGGTATTTCTTTGAATTTAACCAAAATGTATATCTGTGTATTTCAGAAAGAGGCCTGATTTGTGTATCTAAATGCTCAATTAATGCATTTACATATATGTACATAATATACATAAGACAAACAAAGCTTAGCCTATTGTGTAGCCGTCCAAATGAAGAAAAAATTTAACGTTTGATTGGATTTTTCGACATAGCCATCACTCATTGAATTCTTGTACATATATACGAAACAGAAATCATGTTCAAATAAATTTAACCCTGTTTGCCCTAGTAGATACTGTATATACGCTCGTCTTGTCTGAAGTGTGAATTAACAATGCGCGTGTATATTGTACCGATTTTCAGCACACGAGTAGTCAAAGCACAAGTGCACTGTTTTGAAAAGCGGTACTGCGTGTACATGCGCGTCGCCACTTCATACTTCAGAACAGACAAAATGTAGATGATAACAAATAAGTCTGTGGCTTTTGACATGACTTCCCATAGTTCATTTGTTAAAAACCACTGACCTAAGACTAGGTTTGTTTGTACTCATTTGAAAGCATTTTCCATGCCGATTCTGAATACGGTCATGAAAATGGATACTTTTAAAGGTCCATGGCCCGATCGCTAAAAGCCTTGTCCCCAGAACCCCAGATTTTACCGGAAGTGGTCAAAATTTTGATATCAGAAAAAAGCTACAAAAAAAAAAAAAAAAAAAATTCTATGGAAAAAAATAAAACATTTTGGGTATCGATGGGTACTAATCATTCTGGGACACCCTGTATATGTACAAGAATTCAATGAGTGATGGCTATGTCGAAAAATCCAATCAAACGTTAAATTTTGGGACACCCTGTATACGAAACAGAAATCATGTTCAAATAAATTTAACCCTGTTTGCCCTAGTAGATACTGTATATACGCTCGTCTTGTCTGAAGTGTGAATTAACAATGCGCGTGTATATTGTACCGATTTTCAGCACACGAGTAGTCAAAGCACAAGTGCACTGTTTTGAAAAGCGGTACTGCGTGTACATGCGCGTCGCCACTTCATACTTCAGAACAGACAAAATGTAGATGATAACAAATAAGTCTGTGGCTTTTGACATGACTTCCCATAGTTCATTTGTTAAAAACCACTGACCTAAGACTAGGTTTGTTTGTACTCATTTGAAAGCATTTTCCATGCCGATTCTGAATACGGTCATGAAAATGGATACTTTTAAAGGTCCATGGCCCGATCGCTAAAAGCCTTGTCCCCAGAACCCCAGAGTTTACAGGAAGTGGTCAAAATTTTGATATCAGAAAAAAAGCTACTATTTTCTCATTTATCCTGTGAAATCTTAGGGTTAAGAATGTTTGGTTTGGAAGTTACGTTGCAAAAAATGTAATCCATTTTGGTGTGACCAATATTAATTTTACACAGTACTCGATGGGAAGTCCAAAATCAACGTTTCTAGCTTCTCACATCAAAAACGGGTGAAACATATTGGCGAGGAAAAGAAACTTTACAGATGGGGTTTGTGGTTGGAAAGCCATTCAATCAACATGAACCTTTATATACTTAATAGCGACCATCCCCCTTAACATTTTTGCGGAAAAGGAAAAAATTGAACCGTTGGACTCTTAACAATTAGAATCGTTCTCCAGGGCTACGGGTGTTAAGCAGGTAGATTGTAAACTGTAAATTTAAAACAGTTATGCTATAGAAAGTGAAGATAAAGTATTTTATAGAGCGATAATTGGCTTCAAATTGAAGTTAATTAATTGAGTGCAAATGCAAAATTCCATTTTGCCAAAATGTTTTTTTTTTTTAAAAACGATCCATCCACTAACATTTTAAATGACAAATTTTAGACATTCATTAAAAATATGCCTGACAAATTGTGAAGTGTCATAGCAGAATGCGGAAACCGTCATTCGTTTCCATCCATTTTAAAGTGATGTTGCAAAATTCCGTCCAGTTCAGATCACTCATTCAGATTTTTATTACTATTTATAATTACATGAGAGAAAAACATTGTAATAATACTGGTGAGAAATTTAAAATATTCTATCAAGTGCTGTACTAATGGATTGATATGTAATGTACAATGATATTATTAAGAAAGATCAGGATCCTCGAACCTGAATGTAATTGTTGCAATGCAAGGTTTTGAGCATTTGCGTTATCAAGTCATTAATTGTCCCGAGTAGTTTGGAATATAAAATTGGCTCTGTCCGTGGTCCGTATGTCTGGAGAAAAAATTTTAACCCTGGAATTCCGTGAGAAAAATGTTAATACCTGGAACATTTGGCAATATCTTTTGTTCAGAAATGAGTGGGTAGCCAAACTTGTGGTATCTTGTTAGAGCTAACCATGTAATTCATCCCCCCCCCCCCCCCGGTCCTCCCCTGGGTCGGTCAGGGGGGTGTCATCGTCAAGTGCCATGCTCGATCCGAGCGTCGGCGACCCATTTGATGCCAAAGGCTTCTATCTATGCACGTTGGGATCAGCTGAGCTGTGTTGAGTGGGTGCCAGCCACTTTCTCAAGTTGTCCACCAGGCTCATCCAAGGACGACCCCTGCCTTTCTTTCCATCGAGCTTCCCTGTTGTGCACGATGTTCCAGGTCAGGGAGGAGGAGACAAGTAGGGGAAAAAGATTATATTGCACAAACAAGGTCAAACACCACAATCCATATCTTTTTACCAGATAAGCTAGTGTAATTAGCAAACTCTGGTATCCCCCGGGGTCCTCCTGGGTATGTTGGGGGGTAGGGGGAAAAGATATAAAAAAAAGGTAAATATTGCACCCAAAAAGTCAACATTTGTGCATATCTTTGTTTCTAGCTGAGCTAGAGTAGTCTTCAAATTTGGTAAAATGTAGAAGGCACAATCCCTTACTAAACGTGTCATTCATCCCCCAGGGTCCCTCCTTGGGTCTGACAGGGGGGTGCGGAAATGTCAAAAAAGTCAAAATTTCACAACAAAGGTACATTTGGCCATCTGATGAGTGCGAATGGGACCTTGACCTTTAGAGTTATTTTGTGGATCATGATGAGTTATGTTTTTTTTAGAGTATTTTGCAAGTTATTGATAGAGATCATCAATGAATTGTTTGTTGAGTTATTTTTTGGCAGATTATGTTCTTTAGGAGTTATTTTGGGGAGTTATGGATGAAGTGCAAGCATTGATGATTTGCTTTGTGAGTTATGGATAATTTAGGCAAAAAATGGTTTGTTTTTAGGTGGGGGGGGTGGTCTAATGGTCCCGAATTTATGGCATTGTTGGCCAGAATTAAGGGGCGTTAAATCTGGAGTAGTTTAACTTTTCACTTCTTAGTGATCGCAACATTCGACACGGGAAGCCAAACCTATTGTGTTTTAGCATTGCCTATGGAAGAAGACGACTGAGGATTGATGCAGATGTTGGGTTGGAAGAGGCGATGGACAGGTTGGTGAAGGCGAATAGTGTGCGGTGTGGTATGGGCACATGCGGAGGAAGGATACAAGCGTGTTTTACGAAGGGATTTTGAGTTTGAGGTGGGTGGTTTTTGAGGAGGATGAGGGAGGGTCCAAAGCAG
The DNA here is from genome assembly GCA_023653785.1 of Ophioderma brevispina. Taxonomy (NCBI): domain Eukaryota; kingdom Metazoa; phylum Echinodermata; class Ophiuroidea; order Amphilepidida; family Ophiodermatidae; genus Ophioderma; species Ophioderma brevispina. The sequence continues at coordinate 41,354 of JAMKCH010037288.1, read as the reverse complement.
TGGGGTAACCGCAGGGTGGGGCCAGCCCCCCTGAAACTGCCCGCCCCCCCACGGAAAATTAGTTATTTTCTGACACTGTCTAATTTACATTGAAAAACAAAGTAGGCCTATTACTATATTAACAAATTTGAAATATATGCTCAGGGGCGGAATAAGGGCGAATAAGGCACCGGGCTGCCATTGTAGATGTTCAAGATATAAAAATGACCTTTTTAGGGGACGGTATAGTAAGTTGCCTTCCCAACCCCCCCTTTCAGAATTTTGATCCGGACTGTAAAAATTGTCTACCAGGCAAGCATAGTCGAGCCGGGAAAATTTGGAGTTCTACTGATGCTCCCCCCCCCCCCCCCCCCGAAAATATATGTACTGCCCCCCCCCCACCCGAAAAAAAAGCTGGTTCGCCACTGGTCCAAAGAAAGACATGGAAGAAGCAAGTGGAAAGAGGAGAGTAGGCAGGGATTGTTGGGTTGAGGATGGAGGATGCATGAATCGGGTGAAGTGAAGGAGGGAGTAAGGCGGGGTTTGCTGCAAGTGTGAGGTGCATCCGGCCACCCCCGTTTACAGGGACAAAACCAGATTTAAAAACCTTTGGATTTACTACAAGCTACAATTACAACCTAAGTGCATTCTTTTTTTTTTCATTCAGCATTCTTTAAACCAAAATTACAAAGTATACAATAAACATTAAAATTTTAAAAGATTTAAATTGCTAAATAATAGTGCCCTCAGCTTATTGCAAAAATTACATGCTGATTGGTTAGTTTGTCAAAACTTGCCAAACAGCAATTTAAAACCAAGCATACTCATCTCTGAATTAAACTTAGCACTAATATTAAGATACCCTGCAAGGGAAAATTGGGTTCCCTTAAAAAACATTCGTTTCACTATATAATGAGTATTAAAGGTGGGTGACACAATCAACCCACACACACGCCCGCACCCACACCAACACACTCACACTCTACACTGTAAAAATTAAAGTTTTAGGTTTTGTAACGTTATTAAACACCTCGACGAGTTTTTAACGAAACAACAAAATAAAAAATACCAACTTTTTGTCAAAAGGTGGGTATTTTCGTGGACATGCTCCTATAATCGACTTAAAAAGCATTGAAATTCAGCATCGTTTTCCCAGTTTTGAAATCAGAGCAATGGACATTTTTAACATGGAAACGTCTTAACGCTTTTAAACACTATACATTTGCCAGCCCTTTAGGAAGAATAAACACCAAGGTGGTTAGAAGTTAAACACCATAACACCAAAGCAGTTTAGAAGGCTTAACACTTAGTGGTCAAAAATAAACACAAAACGTGATTATTAGTATCTAAACAATTAGGAATGATATGGTTTTAAACGCGTTAAGGCGTTAACGTTAGAAATTCACATTGCTCTGATTTAACAAATGGGAAAAAAACACGCGTGAAGTTCAATGCTTTTTAGTGATTTATAGGAGCAGTGGCCCAAGCAATACACTTTTTGGACCAAAAAGTTTTGGTTATTTTTTATTTGGTTGTTTTCGTTAAACGTGTTTAGGTGTTTAATAACTGTTACAAAACCTAAACACTTAATTTTTACAGTGTATACTTTGATTACACCAAGTAGGCGGGAATTATTCGGTGGTTATCATTCCGCGATGTAAAAGTAAACCAACTGTCAACGCCGAGCGTTTGCACAGAATCGCGCCACGCCACGCATAATATACCCGCTTATCTCTTGCATTGCAGCGCTTACATTATTCCAGATCAGTTCGCAGCTGTATGAGGCCTGTCTATTTGGTGTAATAAAGTATAGTATAGGTCATATAGTACAAATTTATGCTTGACTAGTCCAAACCGCTGGACTTGAATTTAACTCAAAATGGTCAAATAACATATTTTTGTTGTATTCTTCCATATGATGGAGAAAGCATATGAAGATAATAACTGTATATTTGCTCTATTGTAATGCAGGGCCTGCCTTGGGGAAACCAGTGACTTAGCATTGAAAGGGGCTACCTGCCTAAAGAAAGATTAAATAAAAATAAATAAATAAGATAAGACCATGATCAGGTCCACCACACCTTTTTAATGGCAGCAGCCTTGTAAAATTCAATTTTTAATAATCAAAATGAAGTTCCAACTGGAAAATATGTCAAACACGATTAAATAAAAATAAATAATAAAGATCAGACATGATTCAGGTCCACCACCTTTTAATGCAGCAGCATTGCTAAAATTCAATTTTTTAATAATCAAAAAACAAATAAAAAAGTAAAAAACACCAAAAAACACTTTTTAAAAATCAATAAATAAAGATCCGACCATGATTCAGGGTTCCACCCACCTTGTTTTACTGGCAGCAGCCTTGCTAAAATTCAATTTTTAGAATCAAAATGAATTTCCATACTGACATCTTTCCAAACAAGGATTAAACAGAGAAACTATTTCATTGTTGAATGCTTTAATGATACAATATATTGCTTAGCACTTGTCAATTCCAATCCCGGCCCTGGGGGTCCCGGGGGAACTAGCGGGGACTAGCCGGGAAGTAACCATTTGCTGTTGTGAAACCCCCGCCTTTGTCTCCGCTAAAGTAGCACGAAGTCCCGGGTAGCCGGGCTTAATTTTTTGTACATCCCCCGCTGAGTCCCGGCCCCTACTAGCCGGGCTTGGTTGTGACAATCCCCGTATATTCTCGGGCAATGGGGGCGGGGGGACTGCTTTAAAAACCTCTTGTACAATCCGGCTCGGTCCCGGCTATGCAACAGGTCTAGCTATATAAAATCCACATACATTTTGGATCGCCGGAGTGTTAGAACCGAGCGAAATGTCACCACACGTGCGTGTGTGTGCTGCTACTTGTATAAGCTTGCCTTTCACGACATGGAAGCGATCGGACTGCAATGGTAGCTATATAAAATATGTGATATACTACAGATTTGACGGGCGATACTGCTCAATGATAGCCTGGTTTTATAAGGTGTGACACATGCGTTAAAGTCCCTGTTTATGTCCCGGAGGAGCGGGAAAATTTTTTGTACCTCCCGGCTTAAGTCCCAGCTATCATCAATGATTGTCCCGGCAGGGCGGGGGACAAGCTAATGTACATTCCCGGCCAAGTCCCGGCTAACATCCCGGCTTGCGGGGCAATACTTTTTTGTACATGCCCGGCTATGTCCGGCATATACCCCGCTATGTCCCGGGACCCCCAGGGCCGGGATTGAACTTGACAAGTGCATTACTTCCTGTGTAAAAGAATACCTTTTGGAGCACCTTTAAAAACAAAAAAGTCGTGCCCAAATCACTATTTCCGTGTGTATGCATGTGTTTATGTATATGCATGTGTATATGTGTATGTTCAAGCATTTTGGTTAAAGTTTTGTAATTTTCCCCCATTTCAGGATTGCTTTAGTTAAAATCAAACTTGGTAATGATGATCTGAGTGAGCGGGAAGGGGTGACCAAAAGAAGGATGAGCTTAAACGTCATGTAGCCCTGGATCAAAATAAGTTGGTTTTTTTTGTACAATTTTTTGCAAATCTTTGCCGAAATTCAATATTTATTTCCATATTGCATCATATCTCCTAAGCTTCTGCATGAATTGTGGCACATGGCCCAGAAGGCATTTTAAACCAATCCATTGCACTGTGCACTGTGCCTATACTGTCATCTTGGTATTGCTTTTATTTTCTTGGAATTGTGTAAATATGATGTCCGATGTTTTCCTCTCAATACCCTTGAAACTGTAACAATTGACAGCTCTCTATATTTCCTGACCCAAACGACAGTGCTGATAGGCCTATCAGCATCCTGATGTTATCGATGTATTACACTGCAGAGGAATCTCCATACTACAGTCTTATCTAATTATTTTGTGGACAGAAACGAACACAACCCGAGTGTGGACTGCCGTGGACCAAGAGGAACATCGCCACTCGGTTGGCGTAGCGTAAATTGTTGAAGAATGAGCCGAAACCACCGCGTAGCTGTTGCGATTAATGAGGTGTGCGTATATCCCTGTCCAAGTAATGATAATCCCAACTGTACTGACCCTAGTTGGGGAGGAAATGGTGCCTCGTCAAAATGAAATCAAAAGGGGATGGGAACACAAATAATCAACAAAGCAAACATCTGGATACCAGATGTAATTGTTTTCTTTTAATATCTTTCTTCTTGAAACATTGGAGATATCCGGACTGATAGTAACACACTTCCTACATGAGTGTCCTATCAACATTTGTGTGTATGTTGTGTGCAGCAGAACATTTTGAAAGCCATTCAGAAACCGTGACGGCAGACGATGCACTTGCAGTCCGGGGACCGCCGATGATTTTTAAAATTTTGTAATTTTTTTTAAAGCATATTAGAAACATTTTTGAGGGCGCCCCCAATTTTTAAAAAAATTTGGAGATTAGATTTTACACGGTTATGTTGGTAACTGGCTAGAAACTATACTGTGAATGGTTAAGCTCGAAAATGTATATGGTTCACAAGAACGAAGGAATTTTGTACCTGAATAATTATTATCGGGATCCCCGGATAATAATTCAACGGATGCTGGAACGGCCTTCCATGTGAAATAGCCGGGAAAATCGCGCCATGTACGTTTTTCTACGCTCATCCAGTAGTTGTTTTAATAGTTCGCGGACAAAGTCAGTTAGAGGTATTTTCTCGAGGTGGGCACTATTTCATCATGGACGCGACATAAACGTAGCATTTCCAGCTCCTGCATAAGTCCAATCTGTGGATCCCAATTCTAATTAACAAAATCGCTTAATTTTGTGATAACTACGCATTTTAGGCCATATCGTTCGCAGGTATAGTTTCCTAGACAATTACCAACGAAACTGTTGGAAAATATCCCAAATTTGAAAATGGGGGCGCTCTTCAAAAAGTGCCAATTGCTTTAAATTAACCTATGTGAGACATGAGATGGGGGAACAAAATTGAATTCTTTCTAGGGTATTTTGAAACAATGCCTATTGCCCACTCTATTCAACCTCTGCCTTGCGGAGATGGAAATTAAAGGCCTTTCTTGCTGTTTAACTGTAATATTATTACATTGAAATGGATTCACAAGTTAAAGGTCCATTGGCCAATCGCTATAGCCTCGTCCCAGAAGCCTCCAAATTTACCAGAAGTGGTAAATTTTGGTATCGAAAGAAAAGGATGTTGTTTGGAAATATGAGCAGTTTGGCCCCATTTGGTCGACCATATTAATTGTACAGCCTTACTCTATGGGCTTACAAAATAACGTTTTTAGCTTTCACATCAAAACGGATTTGAAATATCAGCGGCGAAACTTTACAGATGTGTTTGGAGTGAAGGCCAATCTATTAAGATTGAAAACTTAATTCCTTAAATCGGGCCATCCCCTGTAATGGTCTTTAATTTATAATTGATATTTATAATTATTATTTTTTTAAATATCCAGATAAATGATTTGTGCTGTGCTCGAGAGAATAAAACCCATCCAGTTAAAGGTATAGAATCATATAGGCCAAAAGCTACGTAAATCAACTTTGCTTTTTATTATATTACACAAATAACCAATCTGGGAAAAAATATCTTTCAGGTATAAAATAGCAATTGACCGTTTTACTTATTCTGTTATTTTTTCTAACTATTTCTGGAATTAATCGTATCCAAGGCAGAATTCTTCTGGTTCGGGTCCATTATAATGACCTGAAACACAGAGAGAAGAACAGGAGTGAGAATTAGAAGAGAACAACTATAATCTCATTTTGCAATTATTTATATACCCGATGAGTTGAATATAAAATAGAGCAATGAGAGCGTGGTGCACTGGTTAGGGTATTTACCTTTGGTGCAGAAGGTCCCCAGTTTGAGCTCCGGCGGGGCCACTTGCTGGGAATTAATTGGGTACTAAATTCTGGCTTTGATTTGTAAGAACTATTGATCAGTGCTGGAAATTTATAAGATTATTTCAAGGTCATGGGGACACAGTATAGTCACCTTTTTGATACCAATATTTTTCAAGGTCCATCTGGGGACATCCAAGATCAAAGCACTACAAATGGTCATATAGTCATGGACCCTCCCTCTGATCTTAAAGTTGTGTTACTTTACCTCCTTTTACTACAGCAACTGGCGGGGGACCTTTGTGGTTTAAGAACAAACCTTGTAAAAGCTTGTTTGCATGGTTTGAACGCGGTAACAAAGGTATACTTACCATGTTCATCGCTTATATCATTACAGATGGCTTTCATTGCGGAAAGTTTGCATAGTGTGAAAGCCAGTGCGGGGTTCCACCAGCTGTCTAAACATTGTAGTTTCGCATCATCAATGCAGCTGCACCCTTGAAACAGCTGGTGATGGGGGCTGATGCAACCTCGGTTCAGGGTCTCGAGAGTGCCCAGCTTCTCTCATAGTCGAATATTGCATCCACCTGTGGCAAAAAAGAAGAGATTGATTTATGGGGTTTCATTTAACTTGAACCATCTGACACAATTTTTTTCTGACAAAAATTATGAATTTGGAAAACTTAACAAAATAAACCTGTGTTATGTAACATTGCACCCTCCCCCCGAGATGGGTCATTTTTTTGTGTCGCCCTGAACGAATGTTCATGGAGGCACATAACTAGTCCAAATTCTGTGGTCCCGTATGTATGTGTGTCCGTCTGTATGCCCTCGGTAACCGTTTTTAAAAATGCTCTGCTGGCTAAACGCTATGCCCGATTTACTCTAACTTGAGAGGGTGATAGAGTAAGGTGCCACCAATATCGTGTAGATTTTGGCGGCAATTATTTAATTCATGAATTTTAATTAGCTTATTGCATATTTGCAAATATTTCGGTTAACCTTTTTGAAATGCTCTGCTGGTAAAACACTATGCCCGATGTAACTTAACTGGAGAGGATGATAGAGTAAGGTGCCACAATATCAAGTGTAGCTTTGGTTGAATTATTGCCTATTCATGGAATTAATTACTTATTTGCCTATTCAGAACATTTCCAGTTCACCTTTTTTAAATGCTCCTGCTGGCTAAAGCTATGCCGATCATGCATGCCGTATGAGTTCCGTAAGGGCTACGATGGGTGATGGAAACTTGGGGGGAAAGGAGGGGGCGGGCGGGGAGGTGGGGCAACATGTGGGACCTCATGTGAACCTGGTGACCTCATGTGCTTGCCATGTCAAAAGGTTTGTTAACCCTTCCAGCAAGGCTTGTGTGCAAAAAAAGTTATATGGAGTTTCGTAAGGCGTGATAATGATGTAACTTGGTGGAAGGAAGCGGGTTAAAGAGTTCTCAACTTAATTAGATTTGGGCCATATTTTGAGGCAAATGACATATGCAAAGAGCTAATTAATATGCAAAAATCAGCGTATTGAATATATATTGAAAATGGGAACATCGGTAGCCAAAATTCCTTCACTGCACGAAAAACCAATGGTGCGCATCTTTCTTTGCCATTTGAAAGTTGTGATACATGCGGGCTTAGGTATGCAAATAAGCTAATTAAAATATGCATAATTTGCTGTATCGATATACGGTACATTGATATGCACAACCTGTGCTACATGAAAAAACTACTATACATACATTTGTGTGGCGAAATTCCATTGGAGGGGGAAGGGAAGGGTGGTGGGGAGGGGGAAAGGGTGGAGTGTGGGGAGGGGGGCAGGGCAGGGTAGGGGGCAGGGTAGGGTGTTGGGGGAGGGAGGCAGGGTAGGGTGTTGGGGAGGGGCAAGGTGGGGGTGTGGGGGGACTGAGGGGGTAGGAGGGGGTGTTGGGGGAAAGGGTGGGGATGTCCGTGTCACCAGGAGTAAGTGGCTGGGTGGGTTACGTTGGGGAGGGGAAGGGTGGGGTGAGTCAGGAGGAGAAGGTGGGGGAGTCGGGAGGGAAGAAGGGGGGGGTGAGTGGGATGGGGCAAGGGTGGGGTAGTTGGGGGGAAGGGTGTGGTGCATCTGCGGGGCAGAGTGACCTCGTGGACCATGGTGACTTTTGTGAATCCATGCGACGTGGGTGGACCCCAGTGGACCTTGTGACTTCGTGTGACCTTGGTGAACCCCATGTGACCCAAAACCTTTTGGTCCATTCACAAATTGGTGTCGGGGAGGGGTCGCCGTGGGGTGCGACAGGGAGGGGGGGTGTGTCAGGGAGGGGAAGGGGGTGGGGTGGGGTGACCTCATGTGGCCTTCTTTGACCACATGTGACCCCAGTTGACCTTCGTGACACATGGGGACCCCAGTGACCTTAGTGACCAAATGTGACATTGGTGACCTCCTGTTTACCTTGGTTGACCTCATTGTTACCTTGGTGTGAACTTCATGTACCTTTGACCCCATTCACAAACTGTGACAGAGACGACACTAGTGGTCCAACCGACCGCGATATTGATTTGTTCAGACATTTCGGTTAAACCTTTTTTTAAAAATGATCTGGCTGGCCTAAACGCTATGGCCTGATGATTGACTTCAAAAGTTGATGGGATGATAGATATAAGGTGACCACATATCCTGTGTAGCTTTGGACTGAATCATTTGCATTTTTCACTGAATTTTAATTCTAAAGCTTATTAGCATATTTTCAGACTTTTTGTTTTAACTTGTCAAATGCCACTCAGGCTACAAAACACTTCTCTCCAGTGCATATTTTGCCCGACCGTCTTATCATCAATGCCAAATTGTTATCATAAAGCAAGCGATCACGCAACCAGGCGACACTTTTGGTTCGAGAACCGCCTTGTTTAAAATTGATCCAATCATGTTGAAAGTATAGCATGTTATTTGTCTAACCATAAGGATTCCAAAAAAAGTACTGTTTACTATCTACAGCCTATTTTGAGTTACAAGTTGAAAACAGTAAAAATCAATAAAAGTGTCAATTTCAGTTGTACAGGGGACACTGATTTGGATTTTAAAAATGGTGTAAATTATAGGTGGAGCTGATAGGATAAAAATAAGGGATAGTTTTAACCGTCTTAAATGCTGAGTTACCAAAGTAGGGGCAAAAAAAGGTAGTCCCATTGTTTTATACATGTTTGCCCTTTTAACCAGTAACATTGGCGCTCGTTCACTGGTATCCACATAAACACAGTCCTCTGTGGCCCAGTGGTATTTCTCACGCCTAGAAAGTGAGAGGTCCGGGTTCGAGACCGTGTATCTTTCGTCTTTATTTAGTTCTGTGCTCGCCAGTTTCTCCGAGCTTCTATATAATATAATGTTTTATTTAATGGATGCACTATGTTAATATCATAAGCAAAATTCATAATGACACTGCTCCAAAGTTGGCTGTGGTACAAAACGACTCGTCGTTATGAGACAAGTTGAGGGTGCTTGTCTAGCAAATGTTCTGTTATTACTTGACGAAAGCAGGAAAATAAAATAAAGATATTGGAGAAGAAACCAGAAAGTTCTCTGGGAAAACCAGGATGAATTAGTTTTACCTTAACCCAGAGAGACTAGTGCATGCTAGCTCTGGAAAAAGTGTAAGTCCAGCCAGATTTGAAATGATGATCTTCTGCATATTAGATCAAGGCTACTAGACAGGTCTCCTTACCCACTAGACCATTTATGTAAATGATTTGTACCTTGCCCACTAGACCAATTATGTAAATGATTTGTATTTGATAAAATACTTGTTCGGATGCAACCGGGTAGGAATGCGAACAACACCTCAAACCTAGACTTAAAACAGGGGTGTAACATGGCCCTTGTCAGAGGGGAAAATTCCTAGTTTTGAGGAATATTTCCTGGTTGAGGTGGTTTTGAAGCAGATTTACCTGGTTGGAGGTGGTTTTGAGGCAGATTTTCTGGTTTTGAGGCAGATTTTCCTGGTTGCAGCCTGCCCCACCTGTTACGCTACTGAATTATAGAGTAAATCTATTGTGGTTTCCCACTCCACCCCCCCCCCCATGGCGTATACAAACAAATATATATATATATATATAGAGAGAGAGAGAGCGAGTGCATGTAGAAGATACCCGGTTCGAATCAGTCTCTAGGGAAAGATAAAAGTTAATTCAACAAAGTTCATTTAAAATTAAGAGGCACTCCTCATAATGTGCCCTTCCTTTTCACTGTCTTAAAAACAAAAGTTGGTTGGCATTTTGTGATCCACAGCATCGTCCTCCTGACTTACCTAAAAAAAATTGAGATTTTTATATCATTTGAACCATTGGTCTAAGTAGCGTATGTGTGCCTAATCTTATGTGCACATTCAATCTGGTCTTGAAGAAATCTGTAATTTTGTATTTCTGTCCGTAAAACGGACAAAAATTACAGTGGCCTATGGGCCAGCATGATAGAAACATTGTGCATAACATCAAAATGCACCATCAGAATCAACTGAAATTTTGGAAATAAGCTTTTCTCTGAAATATCTAGTGTACCATAAACCAAAAATACATCGGTCCTCGGACCGCATGTGTCGCCTGCCATCGCAGTTTGTAATGATAGGCCTCATATGACCTTTGATCTTGGCATGTGACCTTTGACCGCATCACTGACCTCTACACATGGAGGGGGGGTGGAGTGGGAAACCACAATAGATTTACTCTATAATTCATGTGTAGAGGTCAGAGTCGCCGATTGAAACATCAGGAAGTTGGTTTTTGACCTATACAATATGGCGGGAAACAATGCATACACCTTGTCCAACAATAGAACATCTGTGTGGAATATGTGCACCAGCAGGTGTATGCATTGTTTCCACCATATTGTATAGGTCAAAAACCAACTTCCTGTTGTTTCACTCGGCGACCATTCAACTGTGCGGCAGCCGGCCGCTATCCATGTGTAGAGGTCAGTGGACTGCATCAACAAATGAGGGATCCAATGTTGCACCTATGACTTAAGTTTGGCTTACAACTTGACCTCACATGAACTTTTACTTTGACATGTGACCTTTGACCTTGACATGTGACCTTTGACCTCATCATCAAATGAGGGATCCAATGCTGCACCTATGACTCAAGTTCATTCCAATTGAACTTCAACTTTTCAATTTAGGTCAATTTTACATTCTTACAACTTGACCTCACATGGCCTTTGAACTTGGTATGTGACCTTTGACCTCATCAGCAAATGAGGGATCCCATGTTGCATCTATGATTCAAGTTTTGTTTAAATCCATTGAAGTATTACTCCATGGGATCAAAGAGAGAAAGATGCTTGCATAAGGACATTGGTTACGCATATCGGCGAAGTAACTGATTTCTGCTCAGTTAATATTTTTTTTTTTTTTTTTTTTTTTTTTTTTTTTTTTTTTTTTTTTTTTTTTTTTTTTTTTTTTTTTTTTTTTTTTTTTTTTTTTTTTTTTTTTTTTTTTTTTTTTTTTTTTTTTTTTTTTTTTTTTTTTTTTTTTTTTTTTTTTTTTTTTTTTTTTTTTTTTTTTTTTTTTTTTTTTGTGACCAGTAGATGTACATCATGCAGCATTGACTCGAGCAAATAATAGCACTGTTGATATCCAGTAAATCCGCCCCGTATGCAGAGGATAAAACTACAAATTATGTTCAAACTGTATGCGTATAAAACAATGGCTCATGTACTTTCCAGATAAAAGGATTTCAGGTGCTCATCACAGAGTAGACGAGCTATTTTTTTCATGAGGTGCACAAGACGCAAGAAGGATACTCGTCTCTTTCACGAATAAATAATCATTGGCTTCTTACTGTGCCGGCCGGGGCTCGGGGGGGGCGAGTTCATTATCTTTGACCATATATTTTCATCTTTTTCCGAAAAGGAAAAACAAAAGAGATGAACAAAACATCATGAAAGAAAAGTTGTTTGGCAGACTGTGACCTAACCTCTTGTTCAGAAACAAAACTTAACTTACAGTAACTGTCGGGGTAACCCCATTTCTTTTCAATGTACGTGTTGTTAGCAAAGGTTCGCTGACCCCCTCTTTGTATTTTTCTAAATATCTGGTGGTAAATGAATAGAAATGAGGGTCCCGCAATAAAGTTATGGATCTTTGGTTCAGCACAAAAATGTTAGGTCACAAGCTTACCCCAAGCAAAGATCCCACGTGGTTTTGTTCACATTAGTTTCTTTTTTCAATAAATGATGAACAGATACAGTAAAAGTATTGAACTCACAGAGAACCTCAAAGTTTATTTTTATCGCGAACGGGGCCAGCTCAATCACAAACTGGGTAGACGTTTCATGTTGAAGTCCAAGTTACAAAGGAGTTGCATTGATTCAGTCCTGCGCTACTGCACAACAGTCATTACCAGTGCATGAGGATTTCAAGGCAATACCCCATTTGCGTACTTGAGACTTCTATGTTAAAACGTCTACCCAAAACTGGGAATGGATAACCAGTCTATAACACCTTACATTTCAGATTCAATGCGTGGGACAGTACAAAGGCTCGCAGTTCCACCTAAACAAGGGAATCAGAAGTCTTTGTCCGCCTGAAGAGCAGGTGGATTTATTGTAATAATGCCATTATTTGCTTGAGTCCAATTGCAGTTATAGTGTTTTTTCCCTTGATCATGATATAAGAAAGAAAGTGAGACATTGCAATTTTATTCATTTTCATGACCACATGTGCAACCTTTACAATTGCCTTAACCAATAAATGGTAATTATAAAATTTATTATTTATTCATTAGTGAATAATGTGTTTAAACTTCGGCAAAAGTATTAATCAAAATGAAACAATTTTTCCTTGTGATCCATGGCCAATATGTGGATATACAGGCAAATGTTGACCCCTTTTGCCAACAACAACCTACATCAACAACGTGGACAAAGTGATCCCTATGTTGTCTTCCTGCCTTAGGGCAGGCGAAAAATAAGGCAGGCGACACAATAAGGCAGGCGGACACAATAAGGAGGCGACACACTAGGCAGGCGACACAAAAATTTGAGGTGCTAGGATCACAAATGTACTTCAAATCATTTACCTCTCCATTTATAAGCCCATCGTTACATCTGTTCAAGGACTGTTGTAATGAGCTTACTGTTCGTGTGAAAGATCACCATCCCTATTAAGAAATTGAAACCTGATGATTAATTAAAGGACAGGAGGAGATTTTTTAGGATACAAATTCTGTCAAATTGCACTAAATCGATTGTAGACCACCTACCGAAAAGGTTTGGAAGGTTTATTGAACAAACAACGTACAAAAGAAAAACGCAGACTTTGTTTTGCAACTTGCTGCGATCAAAATCATTAGAAAAACATGATTGAATTCGGTCGTGCACGACAGAAATTATATCACCTTATTACATAAAGAAGGCGTTTTCGGCTTATCACTTCGGTGTGATCTAACACATGTAAGCATTCCAAACAGGCAAAAAACCAGGTTCTAAAAAAAAATTGGGGGGGGGACTTCTTTAAATCCACATCAAGACGAGGAACTGTACCATAATGAGTAAATGTTATTCGTAAAGGCAATTTCATTGGTCCCGGTGGATTCAATTCACAATTAAAAAGGTTATAACGCATATGCATGTGGATGATGTTATTGTTGAGGTTATGCACTCGGCATAATACAGAGTTGCTATATTCACGCACGCCTGTCATCTCGTTGAGTGTGTTTATTTGCATTTAACAGTTGTTTGATTTTTGGTCCCCACAAAACCTGTTGTGGAGGGCCTTGGATCATGCAGTGAGGGTGCCTGCTGGATGAATTCCTATTTGGATGGCCAACAAAAGAAAAACTAAAAAAATCGTTAATCTGCTTAGACCAAACAGATACTATAGTGCGGGGGCACAGTGAAGAACCATGATGAGGTTATGTGATTGATACTTTTTGGACAGGTTATGAATATTATGAACTCATTTGCTATTTTGAAAATCATTAATCCACCCTATAGACATGAACTGATTTTAGTCAAATGAAAAATTGGTGGTGGCATGTGCTAGAACATGAGGTCATATGCTGTATATTGTTTGGACAGGTTAGAATATTTATAAGCTCATATGCATATTTTAAATATTTCCAAAGAAGTTTATTGTCCACTCTACCGTGTGAGTCAAAAAAACCCTTCCATTTCAAGAATCAAAATAAATTAAATAGTTAATTATTTTTTGCTCAAAATTTTGCTATTGGTATACAGAGGGATACAACAGGGTTGCAGCAAAACGTTTATTTGGTGTCATTTGGACTTTGGAGGACGAAGTTATCCTATCTTGGCATAGGCACGCTGGTGAGACCCTAAATGAAAAGATGTATGAGCAAAACATATGCTCAGTATGGTGAATGGAAAAACTCACTGACTGGTTACGAAGTCTTAGTTGGTGTTGACAGGGATCCCTTCTTCTTCAATCCTCTTCAATCCTCTTCTAATTTGTTATGAGAGAGATTCAAAATCTAGGCCCGGATCCAAATGGCAGAGCATTGAAAATCAACAAACATTTGTTATGCCGATGACACAACCCTGCTTGAAATGTCTTTGAAACGTTACCGCTAACCCAGAAGAACTGAAAACAGCCTGCGCCAAATGGGGAATGAAGATCAACCCATCTAAATGCCAAGATCATGTCCGATGGAACCCAAGAGAAATCACCCCTTTAACCCGACCACCTATTGACAAAGATAAATTAATTTTGTCTTTCTTGGCAGTATGTGCTCGGTTAAGGATGACTCAAGAAGGCGTAACAAGATGGCCGCCATGGGCATTTCGGTAGATTCAGGAATACCATCTGGATCAATCATGACAATCACAAGATCCGCTTCAATGTCATAATATACCATCTCTATGCTCCCATTGCCACTATGGACAGAGTCCTGGGTATTGCGCAAGACAGACTGCCAAAGCTAGAAAGCTTTGAGGTGAGTTTTCTACCGGTCCCCATCCTAGGAGTGACCCTTCTGGACAAAATTAGAAATGAAATGAAATTAGAAAAGCGTCTGAAACATCACATGCACCATCACGGATGCAGTTACCAGGAAACGGCATTACAGATGGTTTTGGACATGTCGTCAGGATGCCGGAACACACAGATTACCATACCAGCCCCGCCAAGACTTCAACAAGCGTATGAAGCCAGGTCGCCCACCCAGCAAGATGTGCATTACCGGTCCCCAGGACACAGGCTTGGACCTCCAAAATGCCGAATTTATTGCTAGGGCAAGACCAGAATGGCAGGAGATTATCTTTAGAGCAAAGGGACACCACCCCGTCCATTGCCGTAAAGTCAAAGTCCCAGTCAAGAATTAATTTTTTGCTCTAAAATTTTTGCTTTGGTTATAAAGCAGGATCAGTGTTTCAGAAAACTTTATTTTGGGTGTAATTTAGACTTGGAGGAACGAATTATAGCCTTTTTAGCTGAGAGACTTACACCCCTTGGTTTGGTGGGGGCCGATTTTACCCAAACAAAATGCATCGTTTACACAGAGTACCTGGTCTTCAGCGGATTTGATCACAACATTTACCACCAAATAATTGTTAACAATAGAAGTGGGAGAATAATTTGCAGGATTAAAAATATATCCCGGAGATTAACAAAGAACATGCGATGAAAAAATGTCCATTTTTCCCAAAAAGTCAAGAATGCTGGTGTAAGACCACAGATTAATTTGGTTCAAGCAGATTTCAATGGTTTTAACCTACAGCGAAACTTGGAAGCCAAGTGAAGCCATAGAAGGTTTTGTATTTTCGCTTGAAAAAACCGGTGCGATATGATTTATGTTTAATTCCAATTTATGCACCACAGAAAACTTCCGCTTTTGTTTCTTCTCCGAATTTACTAAATATGGACCTCTGAGTATCCTTTAATTTGTGCAAAATAATTACCAAAATCTCTGAGCAGTTTTCCATATGTTCAACTGAACTGAAGACATTGATATGGATGATTTTCAATAACTGACTCTTTAGATTGAACAATGGTAATATTAATTTTTTTGGAAGATATTTACTTTAAGTTATAATTATGTTACAACACAATACCCCATTTTATTCAAACTGATATGTTTTGTTGTCGGAGAGAAATCGGGGGGGATAACCATCTGAAAGTGCATGTGTGAATTTTCTTTGCTCTAGTGTTAATGGTATACGTCGGTGTCAGTCTCTCCGCATTGTCAGCTAAAATCGCCAACACAATAATTTTTAGCTCTCTCCACAAAATTGACAGAGTTTCTGAACCCAAAGTCCGAAAGACAACCAAATACAATCTTTGATAGCCGGTTTTCCCTGTAAACAACCAAAGCATACATTCAAGCAAAAATACACGTTTAAAACCTTTGAAGAAAAATTCTTTCCTGCATGGTAGGGTTTTCTGACTCATACGTGACATCTCCTCGACCGAGTATCTGTGTAAAAATATCATGGTGGTAAATGTTTTATAGAACACCGTTTGCCAATGACTGGCCAGAAAAATCCAGAAACATACTTAAAAGTGCGTTGTTCTAGACCGGTGTTGCTTTATCCAGACTGTATCCTGATCTCAATATGGGGTAGATCTTTGCTTGAGTGCGACTCAAGTTCATTAGGTAGGGTGCACCCTTGGGTGCGCCGTACTCAACAGAACATAACTTTTTTCCTCGACAAGTCTGGTTATACTGGTTCACTTAGGGGTGCAAGTGAAGTAGGGCCATCAAAGTTAACTTTGTGCAAAATTGACATATTTGTCTCAAAGGTTAAAAGTTTTGCATAAATTTTGGTTCGAATAATTTCTTGTATTCTCCACCCAAAAGTAACATGCATGAACTTTTGAGCTTTATACATCAAAATGGACTTGTACCCCAAGCTCAAAATAGCAAATCGAGGCCAACCAGCTCTTTGTGTCATTTTGATACACTCATACATGAAATTCATTCATTAATTTAAGGGAGTGTCAAAACAAGACCTAAGACATAGGACTACAACTTAGTTGTAGAATGAAATCGATGGCTTAGGTCTTCAGTCTTATTTTTCCAGATCCATGTGTGGGTGTCTGGAAAACTAAGACCAAAGACATAAAAAAAAATGATAGACATAAAATGAGATCAATGTTAATCACTCAACCAATTAATCATTTAATCATTTCAAGCCATTTTTTAGTCTTATGTCTTTGGTCTTAGTTTCCAGACATCCACACACGGATCTGGAAAACAAAGACATTAGACCTAAGACATTGATTTCCTTCTACGTCAAAGTAATTTTTAAGTCTTGTGTCTTCGCTCCTAGTTTTCCAGACACCCACACCTGGATCTGGAAACAAGATCTAAGACATCAATCACCTTCTACGTCTAAGTCATTGTTTTAATTGATTGATTTTGTTGATTGACCTGATTGATTGACATTGATGGATTGATCAATCGATTGATTGATTGATTGATGAAGTACTGGAAGATTGCTAGATCAAAGGATTGATTTTATGTCTAAGTCATTTTTGAGTCTTATGACTTTGGTCTTAGTTTTTATACACCCACACACAGACCTAAGACCTCGATTTTGTTCTACGACTAAGTAATTTTATAGTCTTATGTCTTAGGTCTTTGTTTTCTAGACACCCACACTCGGATCTGGAAAACAAAAACCGAAGACCTAAGACATCAATTTCGTTCTACAACTAAGTAATAATTACGAGTCTTATGTCTTTGCTTTTCAGACACCCACACATGGATCTGGTAAACAGAGACCGAAGACATAAGGCATTGATTTCATCTTAGGACTAAGTGATCTTTTAGTCATGTCTTAGGTCTTTGTTTTCCAGACACCCACACACGAATCTGGAACCTAAGACATTGATCTCCTTCTATATCTAAGTCATTTTAACCAAAGGTTGGTTGATTTATTTATTTTGTTGATTGACATTGATTGATTGACTGATTGATTGATTGATTGACATTGATAGAATGATTGATTGATTGATCGAGGTAATGAAATAGTGGAAGATTGATAGATCAAACGATTGATTAATTGGTTGAGTTACATTTATCAAATTTTATGTCTGCCATTTTTGAGTCTTAGGTCTTTGTTTTCCTGGCAGACACCCACACACGGATCTGGAAAACAAATTAAGACTGAAGATCCAAGACATCGATTTTGTTCTATGACTATATAAGTAATTTGTGAGTCTTATGGTCTTAGGTCTTTGTTTTCCAGACACCACACACAGATCTGGAAAACAAAACTGAAGACCCAAGACATCTTTCTACAACTAAGTAATTTTTGAGTCTTATGTCTTTGGTCTTAGTTTCCAGACACTCTATAGGATGTCCAGAAACATAAGACTGAAAAGACCTAAGACATCGATTTCTTTCTGTGACTAAGTAATTCTTGAGTCTTAGGTTGTCGGTCTTTGTTTTCCAGACACCCTATAAGGTGTCTGGAAACCTAAGACCTAAGACATCAATTTCTTCCTACGGCTAAGTAATTTTTTAGTCATGTCTTAGGTCTTTGGTCTTTAGATCTTATGTTTCCAGACACCCTGAATTTGGGGGCTTTATACATCAAAATAGACTTGTACCCCCAGCTTAAAATAGTGAATCGGGGCTGATCACACATACTCTATAATTCGCTAATATTCTGACATTCCATCGCACACCTGCTTTTCTTTGTTGGTAACATGTCCACTTCCATCCACCCATTGATTGTGTTAACCAATGTGTGGTAATCCCCTTTAAATCTCACCGTGATTCTATCTTTTCTCTCTTGCAATACAATGCTCATCGTAGGCCCATCCGTCAACGATGCCGATTTGTTGATTTGTCAGGTCCTTCCAATTGAAATCCGTATTCCCTTTCTTGACTAAGAAGACAGCAGTGACTGGAATGCTGTGCGAGTCGGTGAATTTGAAGGTACGTGGCCTGTCATAGGTCTGGATCCAGCCTGATCGCAAAAGAAAGAAAAAGATAAACACAATCAGACGACTAGGGTGGATTACTTTGTAAATGCAAAATATTGAATTTCCCCAGGGAATTTCCAGTCCAGGTCTCACTCAAAAAGTGAGAATTTCCATCTTGAAAAGAAATTAACTTTTTAATTAGCCCCTGTCTAGAAATCCAGCGGGGGTTCAAAGTAGATTTTTGCCAAAACATTGGGGGAAAATGTCTAGAGGGGCCCGGGCCAAATTGTGACCAGATGGGAGGGGGAGCACGATTCATCTTGCTTCTTCACAGCGGTGGCGACTTTTGCTTGGTCCTGTTTCATTTGGACACAATGATGAAAGCCTGGGCCAGATGCATTATAATGCATGACGAATCATGCTTGGGGCCCAACGATGAAACCCTGAGTTGGCCTACGGTGCACAAAGACAAGCAGAGTATAACCCTGTATTAAAACGACATTGACATCAATTGACTAACTTGGGTTTACCCACGAATGAAACTAGTCAAAATATGCGCAGACTTGTATTACTATTAGTGCAGGTTAACCAATTCCCACCCCCACCCCTTTGCAGAGGTTCTGTTTGGATGATTTTATTTTGGGTAGGTATGTGTCTCCCGGATTTCAAAAAAGAGGCTCCGGAGGTGATTTGAGGCCTAAAAAATGGGGTCTCTGGAAGTAAGTTTTCCAAAAATTTCAGAAAATAAGCTGTGATTTCCCTCAATTTCCAGCTACTTTTTGAGGTGTTTCGAAGAAAAGTTGGTGGAATATGGCTTTGGACATGAAATGTAGGGTCTCTGGAGCTGAAAAAGAGCCTGAAAATGAGTGTCTTATAGGCGGCACATACCCATACTACGTACCTCCCAATGTGAGACACCCCCCCCCGGGATTTGCGAAACTTGGCACAGCTTGAATGTGACCATTATCCAGGAACTTTCTGGGGGATTACTCATATGGACGGGTATCACATGCATGATTTTTTTAGACACCCCCGCTAAAGAAGTTTTACTTTATGGCCCTAATGAGAATATATTGATCACATATTAAAAGTCTTCCAATTCCAACAGTTTTGCGATTTAGTATTTCACGGGCAAAACCCCTTGAATCAGGGTGTATACATCCCTAAGACCCAAAATCTAAGACCCTAAACTAAGACACTAAAACTAAGTCCCTAAATCTAAGACCTTAAAACTCAGACCCTGTCTCACATTCCACTAATATATACTTTGGTGCCAAAAAGTTAGGGTCTTGGTTTTGTAGTTGAGTAATGGTCTAACTACAAAACTAAGCCCTGTCTTAAATTTCACCAATATTCATTATGGCACCAAAAAAGTTATGGTCTTAGTTTTGTGGCACCAAAAAAGTTAGGGTCTTAGTTTAGTAGTTTGACAAGGGTCTAAGTATTAAACTAAGACCCTGTCTCAAATTCACTAATATACATTTCGGCACCAAAGAAGTTATTGTCTTAGTTTTTGTAGTTGAGCAAGGGTCTAAGTATTAAACTAAGACCCTGTCTCAAATTCACTAATATACATTTCGGTGCCAAACAATGCGGGCTCCCATGTCTACCTATACTGTAGGATAACGATTATCTAAAAGGCAAATGACCCACGGACAGTAGGTTTAAGGGAGGGTTTCATTATTTACGCCGGTGGAAATGGAGGAGTTGGGGGAAATATGAACAAAAAATGTAAGGGGCGGGGGAACGTGAAAATTTTGAACACAGGGAGAAAGAGAAAAATGAACGTTTGGGGAAAACAATCATAAAATCAGGGGACATACACCAGTTTTTGAACTGAGGGAAGGGGGAACACAAATTGTTGCCAAAAAAATTTTTTTTGTTTGTAAACCTCAATTTTCCCCTGGCAATAAGTAAAGTTTAAAGTCCTACGAAATGTCAAATAAACAACGCTAAATATGTCGGCTCCTCCCATCACTGGCTTTTAAATTAAATAGGGATTGTAAGTATTACTACGATGCGTCGTGTATTGCGCCATCAATCCCTCTCACCCTGAGCTCTGGTTCCACTCGAAGGAATCCCAACAACGCTGTGGTGTATCGTACACCATCTGACAGCTTTCCCGGCAATTTGGCACAATATGACTAAAAAGAAAGAGAAACCAATGTGGTGTTGTTCAGCTGAGTTTACTACCATCCCTCATAGAGGCAGATATATTTTCGCCCTGGATATAGTATGGCATGTATGTTGTACAATTGTCAATGCTGTATAAATTGATTAAAATTGCATTGTGGGATTTGACTTCAATTCAAAGAACCATTTTCTTGACTAATGAAACCCATTTGGTTTATACAGAAACTCTACAATATCCATGTGGTTCTTTGTAGAACCTTTAATAATGTTTTGTAGCCAAGAAAGTGGTTCTTTCTGTAGACCTTAAACTATAACTGAGAATCTGAGATGTATACTCCAAAACTAAGACTGAAGTTGCATACATTGTCAAAACATGCCGAGTCTAAAATAGTCAAAATTTGATTATTTTGAACAGGGCTAGTTTAGCCTTGTGGCAGTCAGGGCTTTTGAAAAAAAAAAAAAATATTGGTTAGATATACAGTATCATTCCCATTAAAATGTCATCCATTTACTTCGATGGAAACAGCATTTTAGGCCTAATTTAAATATGTTAGAAACTTCACATTTATGTTTTTTTTCCGATTTAGGATATTTGGTGCTTCATGGGTCGGACCCAGTCCATTTAGAACCAGCCTCGAGCGCGCAGGGCTCGGGCTTCGGGCCTCGTTGACGTAGCTTCCCAAGGTGAGCATTGATCACTAGGACCCACCCATATTACCTTCGGACAAGAAGGCCCATACGTATTCGGCCATTAGAGGCCTGGATGAACAATTCACTGATGACGTCAGAACTTTCATATATAGGGCGCTTGACGGCAGGTCAAATAGGTTATCTTGGTCAGAGACCTGCATCCAGAAACAACCCAAGCATGCAGAGAATACAAAGGAAATCACTGTAGAAAGAAAAATCTGAAATGTCAGGTGAACCAGGTTGCATGCATTGATCTTGCATCCTTGGATGATTGCGAGGCAAACAAAAGTCCATTTAATATAATTACCTTCAGTGCAAGGGCCCTTAGACAGTAACATCTACGTCACTGTCTTTGTTGACTGCCATCCATGCCTGCCAATGTATGGCCCATAGTTTAATTAAAACCTAAAGTATTACAATTGCCCAGTGTGTGTAACATAAGGCCGACCTAGTCAAGAAGATACAAGGACCTAACATGTTTACAAAATTGTGTTACTGGTCTATAGATGATGGTGAAGTAGACATGTGACATCAACATAGTGGGCAACAAACGAAGCACTGCCCAACAGCATGCGTGCACACTGCAGGCTCGTGCTTTTAAAATTCGTGCTCATTCGTCTATAAGGCTATTGAATGCTGTAGAATGTATTGGGAATATCCTTTGCACCTCTAACATTGCAAGTAGAACAGTAAACTTGTGTTTGTAAACATTGATTGCCACATCATCAGGAGAAAAAAGTTCTCAGGAACTTTAGAAGTCTGTTGAACGCGCTGCGTACCTGCATTGTTGAACGTCATAAGGTCACTTACTCAACTTACAATAACGACCTTTGGATTTCAGGTTTATGAGGGTGCAGATGCATATACCATATATACAAGACATAATGGGCCGTATTCTCAAACGATGTTTAAAATAAACGGTGGTTAGGCCTAAACTGTGGTTAGCTAAGCGCACAATTTAAAAACCGCATGTTAAATATTTTAACAAGTCGTTTAGCTAACCATCCACCGAACGGAACTGCGACTTATCTTCGCCTATTATATTCCGTACGTTTGAACAATATTTATATGTGAGATAATACCTTCCGTAGTTTTAAATGCTACACAGGAAGTCCACGGGTAAATTTCAAGAATGTCGCATTATGCAAGGCGCTTTAGAATTTCTTCAGCGAAGGAGAACAATCACCGGGCCTATTTAAAACTGTTGTATGTCGCTGTACTGCACAATAAAAGAGGGAAGTGGTGTAACCTGCTAACCACGAGTATCACATATAGCTGAAAATATCAGGCATTTGATGAAAGCTTGAAGTTAAACACGCCTTAAACTACCCCGGACCAAGTCTAAGTTTAACAACGTTTTAGACATGTTTAATGATGTTCGGCTAAAATTTAAAAGGCGTTTAAGGTTAACCATGCTTTGAGAATTGCGTTTATTTTAGCGGGCGTTTAAATTGCCATTTAACCAGTGATTAGCGTCAAACATCGTTTGAGAATACGGGCCATTATGCCCAACTTTCCACATCTTCAAGAAGGTATCGGGACGCGTGCTTCTTACGCGGAAAGTAAGGCAGGTCTCTTATGCATCTGCACCCGCATAAACCTGAAATCTAAAGGTTGTTAATATATAATAATTTGTGGAGAATGTGAAATTGGTCAAGAGAAAAACACTCACCCGCTGATGCCAAATCAACATGAAATCCTCGTAGTTCTCCAGTCAGATCGTCACTGTAATGAGAAGAAAGGTGTATGCGATAGTCTGTGATGTGTGGTTATTAAATGCAAAATCATTTTCTTGTGGAATATCATCTCCTATTTTTTGTTCAACTAACTTAGAAATCCGGTTTCAATGATTTATTAGAAGAGGAAAGAAAGATACACAAAAGTTATGAAAGATTTTTTTTTCTCTCATCCTTAGACCAGTTCTCTGCTTAGACCTAACAAGTTCATGCAGAACCCAAAATGCACAATTCAATTCCGAATACCATTTCTATTCAATTTTACCATTTATTTCAGAAGAAAACAAAACTTAACGGAATTCAGCCATGCACATAAATACGGTTCGCCGCATTACTCTTTTTTGAATTTGGATGTTTCCTTCTTTAAAGGTGCAACGAGAGATTTCAAACCATCCATATTTTCTATGATATGTAGGGAGTTCATATAGATTAGACATGCAATAGATTCCCTACCCATTATTTGGCTACAGAAATAACTTAAAATGAAATCAAAAGGTGATTTGTATATGCTTATATTTCAGTAGAAAACATAGGCTGAATTTCCTATTTGCTCCTATAGGAAATTTCACAACTTTTTCTACCAAAGACACATGTCTCAGCTTAATCATTTCAGATGGGGATATTTGTGTCTTCAGATAACTAGAGAATTTTTGGACTTCTGAGTCATATATTTGATGCCAATGGTATTTTCCTCAATTTTTAAATATTGACAGATAGCATGTCTACAGCAAAAATAAATAAAAGAGCTAAGAGTGGACACCCTTGTCTTATGCCTCTGTTTAAAGGAAAGGATTCAGATAACCTCATTCGCTGAAATACATCAGCTATTTATATCAGACGATGGTGCTATTACAACAAAATGAATCAAAACAAGTGTAGAGTGCGAACCGCAAGTCGATTTTGATGATTTGGTGTTGAATGGCTGTGGGTGGACCCTGCAGTAATAATAATAATAATATTAAGCATTTAATATAGCGCTCTACAAAGAACACAGCGCTTTACAAAAACAATGCAACTTTGAGGCAGCAGCTAATACAGCGCCAATTGCAACATTCACACAAACATCGACCGAAACCACATACATCAAATTAGGAAGGGGAAGGAAGTCCAGTTTTAGAAGCAGGAGGAAACCGGAGCACCCGGAGAAAACCTGCGAGAGCGAGCTTGGACTGGAAACCAATTACACGTAAAGCCTCATGCCCGACCCGGGGATCGAACCTGGGACCTCAGTGGTGTAAAGCGAGGGAAGAACCGCTGCACTACACTGCAAAAACTGGGGTGTTAAAATTTTAACACCAAGTCGGGGTCAAGCTTGTTGGTGTTAGTTTCTGGTGTTGAAATGTATGATTTAACACCACTTGGTGTTGCTGCATAATTTAATTATGGATGTTAGTGTTCTGTTTATGATTTGTTACGGGCAAGCAGTTATAATAGAAGCACAAAATAACAAAATCAAGCATTTTCTACTAAAATATCACATGTTACAAATATAAATGTTAACACCAAAGTTTGGTGTTAATTAACACCAGAGGGAGTGGTCCCGTATTGACTCCAGGAGAGTGTTAAATTACACCAGTAGGTTCAATTTGGCACCCGACAGTGTTAAAAAATTATTAACACCATATGTGGTGTAAAATTAACACCAAACAGTGTTATATCATACACTGTAACACCAAAATTGGTGTTAATATAACACGAATATGGTGTAATCTAACACCAGTGGGTGTGGTCCCATATTGACTCCATGATGGTGTTAAAATTAACACCCATGGTGTTAAAGTTAGCACTCCAGTTTTTGCAGTGTACCCGCCCACCCAGTGAAGTTGGCTCTCCAAATCCAACGGGTTGGAATGAACAAAAAAAAAAATCGGGTAAACCACCAATGCCATGCGGTATTGCTTTATTTTCCAAGGGTTATATGTGCAGCTCTGTACTTGAATAATATGGGTGTTGCATGTATATGAGCTTCAAGTACTACAAAGTAGCTAAGACAGGCAGGGGACTAGTGGACTGTTTGCATGGACCTGATCCTCATATGCATCTTACATATGCACCTACACACTTAAATACAGACTGCAAACACATGGCCATAAGGGGAATGAACCACTGTCAACTTACATGCGTTAGGAGGGCTTTGTATACCCTCTACAATATACTTAAGTTTGGCTACTCTAGTCATCTAGAAAAAAGATATGGCAAAATGTTGACTTTTTGTGAAATGTGACCTTATGACGTTCCCCACCCCCTGTCAGACCCAGGGGAGGACTATGGGGGTATGAATTACATGGTTAGTAGGGGCTTGTGCCCTCCCTACAATATACCTAAGTTTGGCTACTCTAGCTCATCTATTAAAAAAAGATATGGCAAAATGTTGACTTTTTTAGAATGTTGACTTTTGGACATTTTCTCACCCCTGTCAGACCCAGGGAAGACCCTGGGGGTTATGAATTACATGGTTAGTAGGGGCTTGTGCCCACTACAATATACCTAAGTTTGGCTACTCTAGCTCATCTATTAAAAAAAGATATGGCAAAATGTTGACTTTTTGTGAAATGTTGACCTTTTTGGACATCCCCTGACATTTCCCACCCCTGTCAGACCCAGGGGAGGACCCTGGGGGAATGAATTGCATGGTTGGTATGGGCGTACTTCCTATACATATAAATAAGATGTGGCTAACTTCTAGCTTCACCTTCTACAAAAAAGATAGATTTGGCAAAATGTTGACTTTTTGTGAAATGTTGATTTTTTTTACATTTCCCCACCCCTGTCAGACCCAGGGGAGGACCCTGGGGAAACGAATTATATGGTTAGTACGGGTGTCCCAGAATGATTAGTACCCAAAAAAATCTAGAATATATTAATTTTTTTAAATAATAACATGGATTGATATGGGGGTTTTGCTGCAATCATCAACTTAGGCATACTTTAAAATTTCAAATATTTAGATCATTAAAATCGGGCTATTCAAAGTGTAGAAACAGTCCAAACTGTCAGAGGTGGTGATTTCGTCCTTACGACAAAGTGCTAAAATAATATACGAGCACAAATTGCATGTTTAAAAATTAAAAAACAAACCAAATATTAGTCTCTCTTGCTTTTCATCTATTTTGTTCCCTCTTCTTAAACTGTAAAAGTTGTAAGTTTAACTCAATACTGATTATCCATGCATACAAAGGTTGGTCATGCTTTGTTACACAGTGAAACATATGCTTATCTTGGATTTTGGAGGGAGTTAGGGAGTTTTGAATTAGCTATGATGTTGTACTGGTAGGCTATTGCAGGCATCTTAATGATTACCGTGGTAGAGATTGAGGACCTAACAAATGGTCGCCCACTTTACTGTGCAGCAGAGGTCTTTCATTGCAAAAAGCTACTGGAGACCAAAAGTTACTTAGAAGTTAAGATACGATTTGCTGCGAGATTCCCCTAGAGAGCGCCGAGTCCCTTTAAATGTGCCATTGCCTATAACAATGTGAGAAAGTTTGATCGCCATGGTATGGTAAGAAAAACCGTTACTCTGAAGGTTGTGGTACCAGAATATCCGCCCGAAGACAAGAGCAAACATCGCTGCAGTCCAGCGAACCATGAGACACAACTCACAAGTCAGTGCTCGTCGTAACCCTGTCAATGTTACCAAGTCGTCTTTTAATAATAATTTTTACCCGATGTTTGTGCCAAGTATTGTTTCTGTCTGCCTGCAGATAATCTTTTTTTACTTTGCCAAAAGTACGAAACTCACCAGCCGTATCTCAAACGATGTTTAACGCTTATCACTAGTTAAATCGCAATTTAAAAGCCCGCCGCTAAAATAACGAATTCTCAAAGCATGGTAACTTTAAACGCTGTTTAAATTTTAGCCGAACAACTTTAAATATGCCTCTAACGCCTGTTAATTAGCTTCGGTCCGGGGGGTAGTTTTAAGGGTGTTTTTAACTCACATTTCATCAAAATGCCTGATATCGTGGTTAGACCAGTTACCTCCTTTATTTCTCTCTCTATTTTATTTTCCGAATACCTCAGTTCTTCTCGTCCAATTTTCCTTTGCTTCTATTTTCATGCTCGTGTTATCTGTTATAGTATTGAATGATAGCAGTGCGGCACAATGACATTAAACAGTTTTAGGCCGGGCTTTTATCTCCATCATTACAAATTCTAAAGCTCCTTGCGTAACGGGGCATTCTTGAAATTTACCCGGGGGCATCATGCGGTGCATTTACAACTACGGAAGGCATTGTCTGCATATAAATAGTGTTCACTCACACGTAATGATCTAGGCGAAGATAAGTCACAATTCAGTGGATGAGTATTTACGGCTTTTTGAAAATACAGTGGTTAGCTAAACGACTTGTTAAAATATGTAACCTGCTGTATTTTTTTAACAGTGCGTTTTGTAACCCACAGTTTAGCTAACCACCGTTTATTTTAAACAGCGTTTGAGAATACGGCCCTATGTCTGCAAAATTGGTTACGTAGGTATCATCGGTTGCAAAGCCCGACTTTCAAGATCTAAAATTCTTCCGCCAGCTGAAATTATGCCAAATCTAATTTTAATCCCAATAACCCAATAAAGATGTTTGCATTTTTTTAATACGTTACTATACGACGTTATTTAACACATTTTATAGGTAGCAACGATTATTTTCATATTCATATTCTTACATTAAAAACAATAAGTTACAAAGAACGTAATATTACGGATAATATAAT
Source organism: Ophioderma brevispina (assembly GCA_023653785.1). NCBI lineage: Eukaryota > Metazoa > Echinodermata > Ophiuroidea > Amphilepidida > Ophiodermatidae > Ophioderma > Ophioderma brevispina. The sequence goes on along the minus strand of JAMKCH010037288.1, from coordinate 13,420 downwards.
TGACACGGTCAGCGTATAAATACTAACCTTTTTCAAAATGTGGTAGTTTATTTTCTAGCCACTGTTTATTTACATTTTTCTGCTCCAAATTGTAATTTTATGTTAAGTATAGGTATAAGCGTGAAGAATTAATGACATAATTGGGGTTTACCGTAATTTAAAAAGTAAAGGCTGTATTAGGAACATTTTTAACAGTGAGAACTCGCGTCTATGGTGGGCCTAATGCCAGATTAATCGAAAATCTTTGATTTCGACCAACATATTATGATAATCCAAGATTATCACGAATAACTTGGACTTTCAATTGATAATCCAATATGTTCGATATGTGAATGAAAACCTGGATTATTACTTGATAATCCAAGGATTATCGACCCGAAATTCCAAGTTTTTCTAATTATTGGTCATGATTCTGGAAAATCTTGGATTTTCAGTCGATAATCCAAGATTTTCGACTTCTCTTGTACAATAGTCGAAAAACCTGGATTATCAAAGTTAAAATCCAGTTTTTGCGATTTCGATATTCCAAGTTATTGACATCAGGTTGATAAACTTGGATTATCGACCGACAATCTTGGATTTTCGACGCTTTAAATGTTACAAATAAATGAAAATCTGGATATCAAAGTGAAAATCTAAGTTTTTCGACTTGATAAGCCAAGTTATTGAAATTACAAGTTGAATATAATAAACTTGATTATCGACCCGAAATCTTGGATTTTCGACGCCAGATGCCCAAACTTGAAAATCCAAGTTTTCAAGTGAAATCCAAGTTGTTCGATGTACAATAAGTCGCAAACTTGGATTATCAATGTGAAAATCCAAGTTTTTCGATTTTATAGTACAAGGTATCAAAATCAAGTTGATATTATTTAAAACTTGGGATTATTATTCGACCGAAAATCTGGATTTTCGACGCTAAGATGCACTAATTTGAAAAATCTGGATTTTCAAATTGATAATCCAAGATTTTAAAAAGTGCAGTTGAAAACTTGGATTATGCAAATGAAAATCAAGATTTTCAAAGGATTTATAGTGTCCAATAAATCGAAAATCTTGGTTTATTCAAGTGCTTAATCCAAGTTTATCGAAATTGATAATCCAAGATTATCATAATCAAGGTGAAAAACTTGAGTATCGATTGAAATCCAAGTTTCGATGCCAAATGACCAATAATTCGAAAAACTTGGGATGATCAAATCAAAAAAAACTTGGCTTATAGCCGAAAATCTTGGGATTATCAGTTGAAATTCCAAGTTATTCTTGATAATCTGGGATTATTCAATTGAAAATATAAATACATAATAAAAAACCTTGGATTTTCGAACGTAATCCAAGATTTTGTTGGTCGAAAATCCAAGATTTTCGATAATTGGGGACATTAGGCAACCATATGCGTCGCATCTATTCTTACACAACGATATACACTTACATATAGCGTTCTACCACGTGTTCAAAAAGGATAACTGCCAAATTTTCTCATCATCGGAAGTTGAAGTTGAACCAACTCAAATACAACCAAAAAAAAAAAACAGTAGTTCTTTGCAGTATGGATATGGGAGTAAAAAAACAGAACAAAAAACACACACCTCTAGAAACGAGGAGGCAAAACTGTGGAAATTGTCGTCAGTATGGAGCTAACATCGTGGCGGGGGGTAGGAATAGTGTTCTCATGGATAAATTGGTTGATATGTTTTCATCGAATACTTCAAGTAATAACACTCCGCTCTCTTGGGTGTGTGTAGGTGAAATAATGTATTTTGAGGTCAACATTTATTACATACTATACACATGAATGAGGACCATAACCTTTTACCTGTGCCATAAAAAATAATTCCTCTACCTCCAGTGATAGACAGACCTCGTACGTTCGTTCGTGCAAGTCCAAAATTCACAGAGTGGAAGAGATCCGTCTTTAACCAGCTGAGATTTTCATCCACCAGGTTGATCAGGCTGGAATTCCTCTTGGGGACTATAGACCTCACAGTCATCTATGATATGTGGCTAATGGTTTGTGCGCTCTCCACAAATCGCAGTTGGTGAAGGTTCTATCCGATCTTGTGAGGAATAGTTCTTTGTACGACCAACGCCAGTGCGAGTCGTGAGGTTGACCCAGCTTGCCTTCAAGGTCACAGCCTTGGGCTTGCTAGATGGGTGTCGACAAAACTGCTTTAGGTTCCAAGTAGAGATGCCATTGCTCATACAATCTGTCATTGATCCAGGATGATCGATAGGGATACTTTGACTGCAGTGTCATGGATGGGCTATCAGCAAAGTGATTCAGTTTTTGGAAATTCTCTGATCCTTCAAAGGGTGTTGGGGGGGGGGATTAGGGCTACCAGGTTTCATTCACATTTCTTGGCGGCTGGATCGTATGAAGGTTCCTCCTAAGGTTTGCAGGAGCTATGCGAGACAGAATTGGAAGGTATTTTCTACAGGCGTCGCCAAAAGGCAACCACTAACAGTCCATTGCTCATTCAGAACACGACATCAAGCTTGTTTTTTGAATGTAACGCTGTGACTCCATAACGGGTTGCAGCAGTATTCAGCGGTGGAGTTGGCCAAGGCAACAGTTGAGTATTGTTAAGTGTCAAAAGATGCACCCATTCCAGTTCCTGCGGCTTTGAGGGGTTTGACACGGAGACTGCGTTTGGCAGGGAGGCTATGGTTGCGGTTGTGTGATGAAAGTAAGGCTGCGGTCCAATGTGACGCCAAGGTACTTCGGGGGTAGGGTTGGGCCATGTGACAGTTTTTCTCCCATCTAGTAGTGATGTTTAGTTCACTTTTCGCGCTTCGATTTGCAAGGTGGAAAAACAGAGCTGACGGTCTTGGGTTTGCTGAGTTCAAGATGCCATCGGTGGAAGGAATGGGCTTACAGTGATTAGAGTCTTTCGGCAACACTGTTTCTAAGGACTCAAAGACAATCAGCAGTATTCCAAGTGCCGTGTCGTTTCTTTAGGAGAATGCGAACAATCTCCCTTTGGCATATCTGAGGCGTAGATGTTGAAGAGACTGGTGCCAAGACAGAACCTTGTGGGACACTATTCCGAAGTTTGCGCTTTCTACTTGCGTTGGCCAAGTTGATTGTCTCCAGGACGAAAGATCTTGGCTTGGATGAGATGGGAAGCATAATGAACTTGACCAAAAGCTTGACATCAGGGAAGATTTTGATGAGTAGCTTGAGGATAGAGACCTCGGTGCCCGAGGTATCGTACGCAGCAGGTTAGGTCTTGAAGAATGCTCCAAACTTCTGCTTGTTCTTCTGGAGGGCTTGTCTCGATGTCAGATTATTATAACTTTTTTAAGGATGTCTCACTTATTTTGAAATCTATTATACTAAACCTCCGCACCCCGCCGCACTTCCGATTTGCAGGCGAAGTGAACCGGAAAAAAATCTGAAGAAGGGTGAGCACTTACAATATAGGTAAACAATCTACTATTTCTATAGTGAGCAAATGTAGACCACATCATTTTGTTGGCTTGGAATGTATAGCCATCCATTTTAATGATGTGAACCCATTTATAGCGTTATAATCGGCGATATTGGTGTAATCAATTAGAATTTCTCGGCGCTGCCAGCGTCTCTTCTCTTCTCTCCCGTCAAACTATGTCTGGGAGTGGTGAAAAATCTCAAAAATGTGTATTAATAAAAGAAGCGATTTTGCAATTAGAATCGGGATTACCTGATGTAATTTGTTGGCGGATGCTGGAAACTCCAAATTTTGTCCGTGCATGATGAAATAGTGCCACCTCACGAACATGATCTCTAACTTGAAATGCCTGAACCGACCCTCCCAATTCGGAACAACTAATGGGCGCAAATTCATGCCAATTTAACAAATCGAGTAACCCATCACCTTATGGATTTCTTTCTTTTTTGGTGAATTGCAAGATATTTAGAAACTGAAATCCTGAGAATTTGAGCTCTGTACCTCCTTTTTCGTTTCACGCTACAGCAATTTTAAATTGAGGGGGTCACCTCAAAAAAATGTACGGTGTTGAAATTTCACTATTCAGAGGGCCATAAGTAAAGACTACACCCCTCAGATCTTAAATTGGCATTCTGTATTACCTTGTGCTGCAGATTGCAAAATGATTTGATCATGAACAGAAAAAATGCACCTTGCCCAATTTTTTAAAAAATAATGCAGGGTCAAAAATGGCCTCAAAACCACTCGGGCGCCATAATTTGGGGGCCCATAAGTCAAAAGTAAAAGTGATATGAACTCCAAGTTTGGGCTGGAGATAGCTAATCTTAAATATACCCTGTGTACAATCCTATACTATATCAGCTTCGTTGGAAGAGATATAGAGTCGCAAAAAGTAAAAAAATTCCAGTTTGACTTGACTTGGCACCCCTTAAAAACCAATGTTAAACATTCTGCACCAAATTTGCTGTAAATAGGTTTGAGGGGGATCCTTGCTTAATATATTTGCAGAGGCATTGTGGTGTCTGAAGTGTCTCTTATAGTAAACTGGTTCGAAAAAACCCCCACCGTCATGTAATTCATTAGAAATAAAAAGCGGATTTGTTGTTTTGCCTATCTACATCGTGTCATATGGATGGGCAGTCCAATATTTTGAGTAGTGGATGCCGGCGCAGGCGGGTGTATCCACTATACGATAAAAATATATTGGACTCCCATCCATATGACAACGATATAGATAGGCAAAACAACAAATCCCATCTTTTATTCTCTTCTTTTTAGTTTTGGTGTTTTAATTACCGGAAGTATTTTATTTTACAATAATATTAGTTAAAAGGGCAAAAATATTTCCCCCACTGTGCAAAAAAATTGAACCAACCCGTACTAGCTTGCGTGCACTGGCGTAACCGTATACACGCGCGCATAAACACTTGCTCGACGACGCACTATCTAATATCGTCTCATATAGATAGGGAAAACAACCAATGATATTGCGAGTGTGCTTACTAAGCCCCGCCCACTTGAATAAGAATTCTGAAATTGAATTCCCATTGAAACACACAGGAAACCTGAACTTTGCAAAAACTGGGTATTTACTTGCAAAAGTTCACTATAATAATTTCAATTAGAATAATTGAAGTATTATAAATTCCTTACCAAAAAGGCACCAAAGCTGAAATTTGGTCACTACCTGAGACGGTTGGCTTGTTTAATAAGGTGATATATTGATTTCAATTTCATGTTAGAGGTATACAAGGTCAAACTTGGATTCAAAGTCGTTTAAAAACGACTGATACCCCCATGGTGCAAAGTTCCGATCTGTGTTGCAGTACATTCAATAGGAACTTTGTCTGATTTTAGTTGAAAGTTTAGATTCTTTGAAGCCTGTTTACCTACATATGGCAGTTAGACACCAGGTTGAAACTTTGCCCACACAACTTCAGCCCTCTTAACCATATTCAAGCAGAATTTGGTGCAGAATTTCTGACATTGATTTCTAGGGGGGGAGGGGGTTGGGGGTCAAGTCAAGGTTAACTTTGGACATTTTGCTTTTTGCGACCAGCTTATCTCTCCAATAAAGCTGATATAAGGATATTAGATTGTACACATGGGTAGTATTCAAAGATAAGATTTCTCCAGCCCAAATTTGAAGTTATATCACTTTTACTTTTTGACTTATGGCCCCCAAGTATGGTCCAAGTGGCCTTTGAGCCATTTTTGAACCCTGGAACTTTTAAGTTGGAGCAAGGTGCATTTTTCTGATCAATATTTGCAATCTGTAGCAAAAGCTATCCTGAATGCCAAGTTTGGAAGGATCTGAGGGGTGTAGTTTTTACTAGGCACTCTGATATTGAATTACACAGCGGTACATGTTTTTGAGGGGACCCCTCAAAATTTGAAATTTGCCGTTTAGCGTGAAAACGCAAAAGAGGTACAGAGGCTCAAATTTTCAGGATTTTAGTTTCTCATGAATATCTTCATACACCAAAAAAGAAAGAAATCCATGAGGGTGAGGGGTACTCGATTTGTTGAATTGGCATGGAATGCCCTATATAGAAAAAAAAGGACCGTTTCCGCAGCCGTGAATATTATCGGAATTCCGATATTAATATTCAATATTACAAAATTCCTTCTCTTGTGACACAGATAGATAATTTTGAGCTACCATTCACAGGTTTGTTTAATAGTTAATTTTAAAAAAAAAAAAAAAAATTCGGATAAAAAATTGGGGTCGATCTCAAAAAATGTGCTTTATTGAATGTTAACACTTGACGGATTGAAATATCGCCTCGAAACTTTACAGATGGTGTTTTTTTTTTTAATTTTATTATTTTGTTTACTATTATATAATATATGAAATTGGGTCATCCCCCTTTATAGTCTAGGCGTAAAAAATGCACTGTCCTTTTGTACTGAGTACCCTCCCGGGGACTATCACGTCAAAATCATACATCATAATGCTGCGACTTCCGCCCAGATCGTGAACATGCACTTTTATTCCAAACGTCTTTTCTCACGCACTGTCACTCCATTCAAGCCAAAGCCGGTGTGAAAAGTAATCATTAGTCCGGGCAGGTATCAAGGCAGGGACTCCACAGACGACAACGGAAATAAAGCATGAAACTAATTGCGGAAGATTCAATGAATCGATTGTCCTATGGTTCATCCATGTTCCCGGATGGAGCCCCGGAGGACTCTATATCTCCGGGGCCACACCTGCCGTCTCTTGCACTGAATAGTATGCTGGTTATTTAGACCTATATGACTTGCAAAGAGTATGCACAAAATGTTTGATGTTCCTAGGCAAACGTTGACCTTGATTCAAATTCAATGGTGCAAACTTTTGCATCCTTGAGCATTTGAGATAGGGAAGAAGGAGGCTTTAAACTAACGGGGAAACTTTGTAAATGCTTCACACGGGGTATGTAAAAGGTGTTTTGTACAGGATGTTATCTGGTTCTAAGGATTTAAAAAAAGGGATCCAGGCCAAAAAATGTTCCAAGGTTAATAAATAATAATACTAGAGCATTATATGGCGCTCTACAAAGAACACACCACACACAGCGCCTGGACAATTATTAGTACGGCCGAGTCAAGAATCGTCACGATCATTCGCTTCATTTAGGTGGATGCTCGAAGACATGCCTTACAAGCGCACAAGCCTATCAGCCTTTAAGATAGTAATATTCCCATGCAGCTACCCAGATTCGCTTGGGGGACGAGGCAAATGGAGACTAAGGTCTGCCCAGGACACAAAAACGGTGACCAAGTGGGCTGAACTCACGATTTTCACGGTCTATTGATCACGAGTCCTGCACCTTAGCTAGCCAACGCACTCTCAATAAATGCAAAGTAGTATATAGCGCTTTACACAACGTCTCAACGTGCTTTTACATTTATTCCGCTGTCACTAGGAATATCATATTTTCACATATTGTAAAATTCGGCAGCCAATACCTTATAAAACGGCGCACAGTATGGACTACCTAACAGCTCCCCATTTAACAACTGGGTGAAGTGAACAAGCGAGATAAAGTGTCTTGCCCCAGGGACACAACACGTTGGCCTCGGCGGGGCTACGAATCACAACCTAATGATCATGAGTCCTGCGCTTTTCACTAGACCATACGTGCTCTCATGGGGGGTAAACATTATAAATTTTGTGATATTGAATAGATCCGATTGGTTTCAAATTGATCAATTGTTCGTACGGGAATGTTACAACAGGAAATATATATTATTTACGTATGTTAATCAGCTCAAAGATATCCAACAGAGGCCAGAGTGCTTATCCCCATAACCATGTGGAGTGAGCTTACAATATTTTCCCCTTAATTATATTCCCAATGGTAAAACAAATCACGTAATAATGTATAATTTTACAGGGTACATTATTATCTATAAGCATGAAACAATTTGAGCCCATTTTGAGAGAAATCTGTTTATTACTTTTTTTTACCCCAGGGTGACCTTGAACCATTTTAAGCCTACTGTGTTAAGAGTAATTGTCCTAGATATAGCAAACTATACTTTTTTTAAATCCTTAGAACCAGATGAACATGTCTATGCACCTTTTAACCCCGTATGAAACGTTTACAAATTTGACCCCTGTTAATTTACCCCCTTCCATATCTCAAAATGCTCAAAGATGCTAAAGTTGCATCTTCAAGATTTGAAATCAGCAGTTCAATGTTGCCAAAACATTTCGTGCAGTTTGCAAGGTCATATGCAAGGTATATGGTTCTGCCACTGGACTAATAGCATATCTGGGTAGGTTGGTGGTCTGTAAACAAGAAGACTCCACAGAAGATAATTGAGCTCTCCTCTGATGTGCCATAATTGTAGAGGTAATATCACCATAGTTTTGGTGTTTATATAATTGACAACAGCGCTTTGAGACTGTATATAAAACTGGTTATTATTACAGCCTGTCTCAAAAAAGTGGTACAATCAGAAAAAATTGTTAAAGGTCCCAGGAAATGAGATGGTAAACCTACTCCAAATCTTTATTGGACATTCCATTCCAATAAACAGGGCCAGAAAAAAGAATACACTACCAGTGACATCATTAGTGAAACTATTGATTTTCAGTCAGTGTCATAAATAGATTCAAACCAGTCACCTGGAATTTTCTATTACTCTGAAAAATCAATGGCACCCCAAATGATGTCATCACCAACCCAAATATTGAATGCTTTCTGGTCCCTCCTTGTAGACTTGACACAAACCACATCAATTCTATTTGCATTTCCTGGGACCTTTAAATATGAAATTTCAAAGTAAGTAAGTCATTCTTAATTGGCATATATTAAAGAACAAATACCAGGCTTTCCAATGGTGTTTGTTTCATCTTATTTGCTTTGGTCAATCCAGAGATATAATCAATTTAGTGCGATACACCAAAATCGATTCTGTGCCACTTTTATACATGGGCTGAGTTATTTCGCGCAGTTATATGCCATGCTGTCTTGAAGCTCACAAAAGATTGCAACTTGACAAATAAAAAACAAAACAAAGTTTAAAGTAAACAAAGGATGTCTAGTTTTATCGACACAAGTTTTAATAGTCAACATAATCAGTTCAGTGATAAATATCTTCTTTTCATAAAAAATAAACAATACAAATATTTATTGAACATCAATGAAATGGAGCTTTGAATTTATTACAAAATTGGTATCTGTTAAAATCATGCCAGGAGGAATGTAATTGCAACCAAAATAAACATTCCAAATCCAAAGAAGTGGTTTAAAAATATTGCACTATCTTTGTGCTTCTACTAATTGTTGAAGTCAATAAAAATTTGAATTTGGAAGCAAAGTATCGAGGTGTTGATAGTTATATGCGTTTCATGATACTTCAAGACCATAAAAAAATCTCTCAGGTTGCTGTACGCTCATGGTTCTCTTCTAACAAACAACAGTATGTCGAATGTTATTCACTTTATCGTAAAGCCAGAACTTACTGATCATAATTTCCTTCATTATGTAACTGTTTTCGTATCTTTTAGAGTTTCTTTTTGAACTTAATCCCTTTTTAAAGAATTTAAAATCTGTTCAAGTGTGAATAGCTTATGTTTAACTAATTCTTTCACCGTTTTCACTCAACCAGAAAGTGGTACAAACTCGATTTTTGTGTTCTGCAGTAATGGAGTTACCTCTCGATTGAAACAAGCAAATGAGATGAAACAAAAAAAATACTGGAAATCCTGGTCTTCTCTCTTTAATGTGATTTCAAAACGACTCACCTATGTTGAGATACAATATTGAAAAAAAAATCGGTTTTGATTGTACCATTTTTTTTAAGACCGGCTGTATTATGGTAGGATGTTTCTTCCGGGGGGGGCACGCGTATATAAGGCTGTTAAGAACCCCCTTTTCAGCATCGTTGTCACCCAAAGACCCCATTTTTTTAAAAACAATTTCACCCAAAGACCCCATATTTTTGTAAAAAATTTACCACTGTCACACAAAGACCCCATTTTTTCGAAAATTTTGCCAATTTGTCACTCTGAAAGCCCCTATTTTGGGGCTTTTTGGCTGTCTCTCACCCAAAGACCCCATATTTTTTCAGTCCTCTGTCACCGAATGCCCCAGGGTTTGGAAGTGCGAGCCTTACACATATATCCATTTCATAGGTGAGTGCCCCCGGGGTTTCTTCTAGGAGATGTTTAGAACTCGCCTGGGTATCCTGGTGTGTAATTTAACCGGTATCGGAGCTCCTTATTCATAAAATAGTCCATATCTGCTCACAGTAAGACACTTTCCACACAGGCCCAAAAGAAGGCAATCTTAGTTACTCTGATGACCTCAGACTTCCATATGATATCAAGTTTATTGCTGGCATTCCATCCAAATAGCATCCAAATAATTAGACAATCTGTGGGGATTTGTGTCTGAATGATGCTTCTAATAAACTGAAATACTTGGGATTCGGAAAATGGGAGAATCGCGCAGTTTTTGCATATTTTCTTTAAAAAATAGATCTGTAGTCTGTCGCTAAAGTTTCACTTTCCCAGAGTTTCTGCCGTGTCTCCTAATACTTACCTCCAGATGTTGATATATCTATGTTCTGTCCGCCATTCTTGCTGAGGCTGACCACTCCGATGACGAGCGCTATCACAGCCACTAGGAGTGCTACGACAGCAACCACCAATAGGATTGTGTCGTTTCTGTTGGACTGTTCCGCCATTGCAATCTTTGTTAGCTCATACAACGCTCTTACTATAAAAAAAACATAAACATTTAAAAAATGTATTTTTGTTTTAGCTCTTTCGTTTGGTTGGTAGCATCGCTTCGTTCATATGAGCTCATATGCCGAGTAGTTCGGGGAATAGTTAGGCATATACATTGAAATGATAAATTGATTCAAATGAAAATACACAAATAGCTACAAAATACGGGCGTAAGCGAAAAATGACAGTCCTTCAGGTTAAAAGAGGGAAATATTTGCTGCATTCTGCTTTCCATTTAGTACCAAATCCTTCATTATATTTTTCGTAGGTCTTTTTCATTCTATAGTGTTGTTGATTTAGGTCAATGCTATGCACTGGTTGGGTGGCTTTGTGAAAGATTTTTTCCAGGGTTGGAGATTATTGTTATACATGTTTACTGACCTTGAACTGTAAAAGTTCTGAATTTTGTCAGGAACTCGACACTATATGTCATGATATTGTAACCTGACGAAGTCTTTTGGTGTGTTTTCATATTTCGTGGATCAACGAAGGGGCGTGGGGCTGAGTCCAGGGGCTGAGTAGATTAGCGTGAACATTGAAAGAAAAACTGGCGTTCTACTCAAAGAAAGATGGTAAAAAGCTGACAAGCATATCATATAGCAACATATCAAAAAAAACCTAAAATCCTCTTGGGGATTAAAAGTGCAATATTTGAAAATGTTCCGATTGTCTTGAAACATACCGTGTGTCCCCCCCAAAAAACGCAACACTTGGTGTCAGTCGCAATAAGTTTTGAACAAAAGCACGTTTATATTGCTTGTTCTTTGTTACAATGTAAGATAATACTATTAGCTAACGTCCCTGAAAAAAAATCACATTGATAGAGTCAAGTTTTAAGATATGACCCCCAACATGCCCAAAAATGAAGTAACCTGTAGGACCCATTTTACAAAAATTAATGAGGAGCTGGTATCAACAAGAATGGCACTGAAGAACAGAATGGTAAATACAATATTGATTGCAATCAACATTTAATTGCCCAAATTTCTTGCAGAACAACTTTTACTGCATTTACATAATTATTATTTAACTGATAATGATTAAACATTAATTTATTGGTGATAAAATACATTTCAAGATGATAGAAGATAAAATTATGACTAATTCAGACACAAACTCCAGGTTACATAAAATGATAAATCTGTTGGGCTGCAACAACTGCGCTTGTTACATTCTGAACTATTTGAAAGTAAAATATATATTGTTTTCATCACAAAACTCAATAAGAATATCAGTATATTCATTCTGTCATTCAATTTTGGGTTAATGATAACTCTTTGTGTGCCGTCACAAAATGATGATCATTGATTAGCTCTAATCCAATGCTGTCTAATTTGGACAATACGAGGTGTTTGTTGATCATACGTTCCTAATACCATCTTATAAGTGTGTTTGTGCATGTTTATTAGCTGTTATTATCAATGGCAAGGGGAATATGGTGATGGACTTATAGATTCATATTGGTGGTTCTGGACGCAAACTGTACAGGGCCGTATTTGTAGTTAATAGCGCCTCAATTTGGTAAAATTAGTCCTGCAGGTTACTTGATTTGTGGGGTCATATCTTAAAAATATTAACTCTACCTTTGTAAACTTTTCAGGGACATTATCTTACCTTACAACAAAGAACAAGTAGTCACATGTTTTTGTTCAAAATTTATGGCGCCTGTCAGCAAGTGTTGCGTTTTTTTTTGTGACACACTGTATAACAACTTATTCATTAGTTCACAGGGATTAAAATAAGGTATAATTCGCCATATCTATTATAATATCCTGTAAGTTTATAATGGTGAAAGTTTCAGAATACTTCTTTTTTATGAATCTAATTCCAACATTCTCGCCTAGTCATACCAAAACAGATTTTTCCATTTGTCTTATTGGTGAAGATTCTTTCGATACTGGAATGTCAAAATTAATGCTTACAGGCGCGGTAGTTGAAATTCTCTAAAGTGTGTTTTGCCAAAGCAATTGTAAATTGACACTATAAATCGCACGTCATTAGTCTTCTTGCGAGTTGACTTAAGACGTATGTGTTGAAAAACAACTGTAAACCCGGTGTAAACCCCGATTCCTCAAAAGTGCACAAACACGGGAAATACTATGAACATTTTATCTACAGACGAAAGGTTAAGATAGAAGATGAAAAGAATGACCAAGTTGTCTTACCTGTATATAGCAAGTATGGAGGCTTGATGCTCTCGCCAATCTGAAACAGTGTTCTGATCAAGGCTCCGTGGTTCTCAAACAAGTAATACGGACCTGCTATTTATTCAGCTCAAGTTCATTTGTTTTGTTCATTTTTAAACTGGTTTAAGCAATATAGTTATTGTGTGACAGCGCATGACTTTAAAAGTTGCGTGTCTACTTGGATTTCTACGTGCATTCCACATCGGCCTATCTTTATGTTCAACCATGTTCAACCATTCTCCTGCACTGGATTGATTTGTTAGACATATTGTGCAAAAGCAGTAACTGTGTCCCACGCATGTGTTCCCACGCATGGATGTGTGTGTGTGTGTGTGTTTGTTTGTGTGTTTGTGTGAGTGTGTGCACTGCAAAAACTCCGGTGTTGAATATGCAACACCATGTCGGTGTTAAGCTTGTCAGTGTTAATTTCTGGTGTTAAAGTTTAGGATCACCGTTTGGTGTTGCTGCAAAATTTTGGTTATGCATTTTGGTGGTCTGCTTATGTAATGCTAGAAGTAAGCAGCTAATATAGAAACAAACAATAACAACAGCAAACATTTTCTACTAACATGTTA
>JAMKCH010037287.1:0-15194 GCA_023653785.1 Ophioderma brevispina | reverse complement strand
TGACGGCGACTTGGAACTCCTTTTTGTGCCTGACTGACATATGTAGGACAAAATATTATCTGAGGTAGGTAAGTCCTTACTGCCTAAGACTCCCGTTTTTTTAGATATTTGGCCTCTTTTCTACCGTCTCGTGCGTAGACTTGGATCGCCAAATTTGAAATTTTGAAGGGCGCCCGCACACCTGTAATTTTGCAGATGTCACCACTGGCGGTCCGACTACGATGGGAATTACTTTTAGAGGTGGGCCATGCCTAAGTAAGCTGTATTTTTTCGTAACCACGTCAAGGGGAAGACAGAAACCGCAGTGTGAAATAATTAAAAAAATTACTAAAATCTAATAACTGTCCGTCTTGCCTAGTAAAAGCTGTTCCAGGTCTCTTGAAATGAATAAAATGTCACCTCATTTTCTCTTTCCCAATATCAGTGACCAATGGAATATAGAGAACAGATAGGACCATTTTTGGAAGCTGGGGTTAGCAAAACACCCATTATTCGGCGGCTTTCTCACTTACGACTTTGTTAAAAATGACTGGCCATGTGTTCATTATTTCAAAATCTCTATGTAAAATGAAAGCAAAGCATAGTTAAATGTTAGTGCACCTTCATAATACATTTGCATATTAATTTTATCATTCATGATACGTATATTTGTCATGCCATGTGCAATGGCTGCCAAATGTTGACTGGGAAAAACTGGCTGAAGCTGAGGGATTCCCGTCCAGGCTACCACCAGATAAATAGACATGAACCATTAGGAGTTTTGGCCATTCTAAATATGTTTTTTTTAGATCCTGTTACATTAAATATATGTTTTAGGCTCTTTATTTGTATTTCTAATATGATGGTTGTAAAAGGTTAGGATATAACAGCTTAACAAATGATGACCTTTTTCGGTTAGCCTATTTTGTTTTGGACACTCTAGAAATGCTTTTATTAGATTCTTTATGCCTAAAAATATTGACGGATAGACACGAATTTTGTATTTCTATTTTGAATATTCACAATGATTTGAAACAATTAGAAAATGGCGGCCATTTTGGACGCCATCTTGATTTTGGGTATTTGTAAAGTTTTGAACTCTCAAAAATAATTAACGCATTGCATTCCTTGTGCCTTCTTAAAACAGAGGTTCGAAACACTTTATTTGTATTTCCAACTTGTCTGGTTGCAAAGATACAATAAAATTGGAGAAAAAATGGCGGCCATTTTGGACGCCATCTTGATTTAGGGTACTTGTAAGTTTGAACTCTCAAATAATGCTTCATGGTATTCCTTGTGCCTTTTTAAAACATTAGGTTGGACACTTTATATTGTATTTCCACTTGTCTGGTTGCAAAGATACGATTAAAATTGGAAAATGGTGGACATTTTGACCGACCAATCTGAATTTGGATGAGAGCTCCAGGAGGATTTCGGGGACTTTAGTAAGTTATTCTACTCATATTCTACCTTCCTGGAAAATTTCAGCTTGTTATGAGCTTTTCCAGTTTTAGCCTAATGATCTAATGCTCTTGGACTAAAATCTGTCAGTGTTTTGAAATGGCAGCAGTGCGTGACTGATGTTGGTGTAATCCATGCACAGCGGGGAGTTTGCTGGCTGCCTGTGTCTACACCTTTGGTATTGGCACGACAGGCCAACATTGAATCAAGGTCCACCATGGTGGAAACTTAATGATCCGATTGGTTTCAATTGTTCGTACGAGGATATTACAACAGGAAATAGACATTTCCTCTATGTTAATAAGCTCAACGATATCTAACAGCTGCCAAGTGCTGATCCTCCATATAGTATGGGACAGGTGTGTCTTTGTTGGCTTTTGTGCTACAATTGGAATTTTTAGTCTTAAAATGTAGATAATGGTCACAGGAATCCAAATCAAATGGTACCAATTTTTATCCCTCCGTTTTTGGCGTCCATCTTGATTTCAAAATGGCTGCCATTTTCAACATATTTTTCCCAATATCTGGACTTCGAGCAACAAGAAGGTTCAATGGTGGCAATACCCATGTTGTTGATTGTTCAAGAACACAAATATCACTTTCAGAAAGTCGCAGATTGTTTCATTCAGGCGGACATCTTGAATTTCAAAATGGGGCCGCCATTTTCCACAATTTAGCTCTATCGGACTTCTGAGCGATATAGAAGGATCAAGTTGGCGGCAATAACCATTGTGATGTGATGTGCAAGGAACACAAATAGGACATCGAAAAAGCACAGTTGTTTCCTTCCGGTGGCCATCTTGATTTCAAAATGGCAGCCATTTATATATACTTCGCCCAATATCTGGGATTTCGCGCAAACCTAAGACTCCACTGGGTGGCAATACCCATGTTATTGATGCCAAGGAACACATTTATTACATTTAAAAGTCGTTAGATTGTTTCCTTCAGGTGGCCATCTGAATTTCAAAATGGTTTACCATTTTTAATATATACTTCGCCCAATATCTGGACTTTGAGCAAAATAAAAGATCCATTTGGTGGTAATGCCATGATTGTGATGTTATTGATAGTGTGTTGTGGCGGAGTGTCCCCATGAAAGAAAACGGCTAAGGGACCATCCCCACAGAAAAGGGTTGCTGGAGAGGGCGAATCCCAGCTACCGATTAGCTAATGACAGCGAATTGTTACAAAGTTAGAAACCAGGGGTTAAAGGCCCCGGATTGAAGTTCTGTGCTTTCCTGAGTACACATTGGTCTATACCAATTTGGAGGAGGGGTTGGTCCTAAAGACTACCTGGAGGGTCAAACCCGGATATTTACCCAAAAGATGGGCAAGGACAACTTTGTTAAACTAATGTGCTTTCATAATCAGCACATACAACGCCAGGACATAGAATCAATCAACAGTCAAGAAAGAAAGAACTGGTATATGAACACAAACTGTAGATATTGTTGCCATCTGTATCAGAACACCCGCATTGTGCACGGGAGCCTCTACTAACAGTGGAACCATCCATGGCTATGCATTTATACGCTCTCCGCTGGAAGAAAAAGATAAGAAAGTAAAAAAAAAAAAGGAGGGGGGTGGGGTTTCTTTCCCACCAACGCTATCAAGTCCAAGTGCCCAGCCTTTGGTCACGTGTTAATGACGCGCGTCACTGAAGCTGACACGGATGGGTTATCCTGAAACAACAGTCGTTTGCTGCTATCATCCAATGAAAACGTCATCGCTTCTACCATGGACTGTCCACTGCCACGGTTTTGCAGTTCCAGCCCAATTAACGCTTCCGTGCGCATCCCTAGAGATTGCGGTGCTAGACTTGGGGGCCTAGTGACGCGCTGTTCGCGTGCAAAGTCGGGGTCCAGCAGAGGGGGGGTGCGGTGAGGGAAATCATTGAAATGGTTTAGCCTTGTTGACAATGACAACAATCCCAAAAATCAAGCAAGTAGAATGTGGACACAGGCCTACTGTCACCCAAATGGAGAAAGAACTTGTCCAGCTGGACTACATCTGGTTCATGGATTTTAACAGCTATAATAAACTCAAGAGCCTACAAACTTTTGAAGCGGTTATGTTAGTTTAATCATAGAATTGTCTCGGCAGGAGCAGGATAAGTTGCCATCAGAGCAAACCCCCTCCCAGAGATCCCATGAAAACAATTGACTGGAGAAAGGTAGTGGGAGATACAAAGCTCTGCGACCAGTATACTGCAGCAGTACATAACAGGTTCAACACTCTTGTTGATGAGATTGAAGATTAGAACCCCAGCACAGTATAAATTATGAAGTCGTCATTTCAGCCAACAAAGAAATTGCACTGGAGATGCTACCTTGAAGAAAGAAGATGACTACTGCCTTTGCCTCAAATGACAAAGTCATCAAAGCCAGAGAAAAAAATGAAGTCTGCATCCAAGAAGCACCGTACTAAATCCACCAGAAGCTCCAAGCAGAACATTGATGCTTACACCGTGGTGCTTGAGGAGCATGTTAAGTCAAAGGCTGAAGCACTTGACACCGTACATCTCAAATACAAGCCTGCTGCTACCTGGGAGGCATGATCGAGGGAGCTGACTGATAAGAAAGCTACCCCACCTATACGAATCAAAGGTGAAGCAACTGAAGAGTGTCTCGACACATGGTTTCAGCACTTAAGTTCTCTACTTGGCAAACCAGTTCAGAATAACACTAACCTTGATGAACCTTTCTTCAATCACAAGATAGCAGATGCCTTTCCTCTCAAGACTGGACCTTTCACTATAGAGGAGCTTCTGATCTGCCTGAAGAAACTGAACAACACCAAGACGCCTGGTCCCGACAACATTCCTGCAGTAATCTGGAAGAATCCACTTTTTCATGATCAACTGTTGGAATTTTGTAACGACATCTACATGGGAAACAAACCAGCTGCCTTATTATATTAACATCGTTCATCACTCCTCTACCAAAGAAAGGTGACCTCAAACAACCCCAAAACTACAGAGGAATCACACTGTCACCACTGACAGTGCTGCTCACCAGAATCGTTTCACGCATAGATCCCATTCTCAGACGAAACCAGAATGGTTTTCGTAAAGGCAGATCAACATTACCTCAGATACTTGCCCTCAGAAGGATCATAGAAGAGTTCAGAATTTCCAAGGGAAAATTAGGTTCAATTGTGTTTGTAGACTTTTCCAAGGCTTTGACAGTGTTAACAGAGATGTAATGCTGTATATTCTTATCAACTATGGTGTCCCAGACGAGACTGTCAAAGCAATTGCCATCATGTATGATAACCCAACTAGCTTTTTGCAGACCACGAATAGGCCCACAAAGGAGTTCCTAACAACTACTGGAATCCTCCAAGGAGATACTCTTGATCCCTATCTCTTTGTAATCGTGGTTGATTACATCCTCAGACAGTCTTGCCATCATGCACGACAAGGGACTCACCATCAAACCCAAGCGTTCTAGACGTCACCAAAGGCACGCATATAACAAGGACCTTGACTATGAAAGATGATATAGATCTAACAGGCCGATCTGATATGTGGTGCACACGATCTTCTAACATTCTTGAAAATGCTGCTGCAGCAGTGGCCGTAGTAAACAGGCGGGGGGAGGGGGGGCCATAGGGTGGCAGGTTGCCCCCTGACGACTTTGGCCGGGAAAAATTTGTAAAAAAATCATGCTAAATCAGCCATTCTTAGCCTTCTGACCGGGAAAAAAAATGGGCCTTTGAACACCCCCGAGAGGGAAAAATTCCAAGATGGGAAATTTGACCCTCAGAGCGGGCAAGCCGGTTACGCCACTGTGTGCAGACAAGTCGGCCACATCTAAATGCCCAGACGACGGAAATCTAGGCATCAATGAGAGATAATCTTCAATCTATCTGCACTACGACAGGTAAAAATCAAGAGGTCACGGGAAACCTTCAAGTACCTGGGTCCTATGTTGCCGACAGCAATAAAAGATTCGTGTTCACGCAAAGGAAACAAGTTGGAATGCCTGGCAAATAACTACACACATATGGCAATTCTGGTAGGTATCTCCAATTTAACCAAGCTGAAGTTCTTTAGAGCTGTGTAGAGAGTATGATGTTATATGGAATCTGAGACCGACAATGAAGAAGAAGAAGCTAAGGATAAAGGATGGCCCTAATGGTGTGAGCACATGACTTAAGCGATATGTGGAGATATCCCTCCAATAGATCTTTGTTGCCAACGCCAAGCACGATTTGCGGGTCACTGTTATCTTGCGACTTGATCAAGGTTAGTCTCGGACATGGTTGGAGTTACCATGCCACATAGATGCGTTGCTTCGAGTCATGCAGCAGGATCATTCTTTTGTTTTTTTTTTTCATTTTTTCCCCCACCCAACTTAATGACGGACAGGGACATTTGGCGAACATGGTTGAACAGCATCTCGGCTGTTCGCTAGATAGAGGGATATTGGTTTTAATACTTGAAATTGCACGGGAACATATGGACAGCCAATAACATGAAACCTAAGACAAATTATTTAAAAACACCCAGAGCTATGGCTCTCCTGGATTCCATGATTTAGTGGTTCTGGCATTAGGATGTAGATCTGCATTAGGAGGAGATTTGAGCTATTTTACTCATAAGGCCAGATATCGGGCGAAGTATATGTTAAAAAAATAGTGGCAATTTGGAAATTAAAGAGGGTGTCCAGAAGGAAACAATATGTGACTTCTGGATGCAATAGATATTTTCCTTAACATCACAAACAAAACCATGTATTGCCACAAATGGAGGAATCTCTATGTGCCCTGAAGTTCCAGAGAATTGAGCGAAGTATAAAGGTAAAAGTGGCAGCCATTTTGGAATTCAAGATGGCAGCCAAAAGGAAACCATTGGCAACTTTCTGGATGTAATTGTGTTCATTGCCATCCAAACATGGGGTGTTGTCACCCATGGAGCTTTCCATTGTTGCTTTCAGAAAGAAGTCCAGGGAGTGGGGCGAAGTATGTGGTAAAAATGGGCGGCCATTTGGAAATCAGGGCCCGCTAGAGGGGTAAGACAGTATGTGAAATTTTGTATGTTATTGCATTCACTGAAATCACAAACCACGGGGTTTGCCACCAGCTTGAGCTTCCTAGTTTGATCAGAAGTGCAATAGAGAGAAAATATGTTTTAAAATGGCGGCCCATTTTGAAAATTCAGATGTCCGCCTTAAGAAAACAATCTGCGACTCTGAATTGTGATTTTGTGTTCCTTGATATCAACAACATGGATATTGCCACAATGAACCTTCTGTGTTGCTCAGAAGTCCAATTATAGAGCAAAATATGTGAAAATTGGCAGCCATTTTGAAAAACCACGATGGCCGCCAAAACGGAAGGGATAAAAAGAATGTAACAATTTGATTTGGATTCTTGGGACCATTATCTACATTTTAGACCCAAAATTCCAATTGTGTAGCAAATAAAGCCAAAAAATCTCAAACATCAAAACACCACCTAATAATAGACCTTGGTGTGGGGCCATAACACTTATTTCCCTTTTATTTTGATATTTTTGTTACTTGGCCGTAGAGCGTAATATGCGATACAAGGACTAAATTCTGAATATTTGACTTTTAAAAACATTGTAATAGTTTGTCCATGTCAATAGTGTCACAATAACTTGCTACAGAGAGTAATCATCCGGCACAAATTACCTAGAATCAAGGATGTGATATTGATGAATAATTAACTTTAATTAGTTAAGCCATAGATCCACGCCAAGTTAATTATTGCAGAGACGATAATCAAGCGGTACAAGTGACCTGAAATTCCAGGGCCGGTTTTTTTTTTTAGTTAAAAATCAGGTAGCCAAAAACTTGTTTAAACAAATATAGTTATGCAGCCTAGCACCACTGGCGACAACTGGCTTAGTATGACTTGCAATATAACATCCTGGGTCAAAAACTCCCTACCAAATATCACAAGTGGCGTAATCCCAAATCATAGCTCGTCACTTTTCAGTAGTTATTTTCATGTTGCAAGGATGTAATTTTTAACATAAGCTTTTCAGTCCACCATGATTTTTTTTAAAATGACCTCCAAAAGATTACATTTGTCCAAAGGGCTCAAATATAGTTTCATCGCTCAGGGGGGGCAAAATGAGGATAATTGAGAGCTCTCAGTAAGCCATTAAAAAACAATTAAAAAGTCCCGGGAGATTCATTTGGCTAGGGGGCTCCGCCCTGGACCCCGCAAGGGGGGCTTTTGCGTTGGGAAACCACATTAAGGGGGCTATCGGTGAGGTGAGCACCTGGATTCCCACATGTTTATTGCTCACGCTACGCAATCTTTGATGCAATTATTACCCCTTATACGTAAAAAACAAAAACCTTCTTCAGTGGATTTTGCACCCAGAGAGGCTTGTCTGAAGTTGATGCTATGTAATGCAGAAAATAATGGGGAAAGTTAAAAATTTTTCGCCAGGATATATCCGAGAAACGTATTTAAAAGGGGGAGGGGGAAATGCATTTTTGAGACGGGGCCCGTATCCAAACAATTTCAGGACGGCGGCTACGACTAGTCGAATAGATAAAAGTCGACGATAATGGCTGTGAAGCGGCAATTGCGCTAAAGGAAAGTATCCCCCCCCGGATTTATCCAGCCCTCACGGTAGCGCGCCGCGGTGTGCCTTTGGGGGAGGTCGGGTCCTCAACTCTTGCTACCAATTTTCTTCATTCCCTTCCAAACGCACATTTCATGCGAATTGGATAGAAATAATTTGAATTGAAATTTTTTAAATTAACTTTCTAATTATTGCAAAATATAGGTATGATCAAGGGGCTTATAAAAGTAAAACAGACTGATGGGTTTAAAGTGTCACATGAGAATTCATATCTAAGTGACGCGGGATGGCGCTGTGCCGCTCTCTCTCTCTCGCGAAGGTGCGCGGAACCCATACAAAGCAATGTTTGCTTTCCGAACACATTCTTTCATGAAATGAGATATAAAAAAAACAATTTTGATATTGTAAGTGGTTTAACTTGAAATGCATAGTAGGGCAATGGTTCGACGGGAAAGAAACAGTAAAAGAGTAGGGCAGGCAGGGGACGGGGGGAGGGGAGCGAAACAGAAAAAGGAAAGGTTTGTTTCCAAAGGAGAGTGCGTAGCGGGCAGGGGTGGGTAGTGTCGCGGTAAGTGTAAGTTACATTCTACCTTCTACCTTCTGGGAAAACTTTGTTTTGGAGTAGGTATGTGGTGAGCTCACTTGACTGTCTTATAGCTGGTCCTGCCCATGTCTAAAATATGGTTTGTTGTGTTTGTTATAATAGTTACATTTGAAATTAACAGGATATAAGTAGCTGTGTATGCACAGTTTATAGAAATATGTGCTGTCGACCCCTACAAAAATAGACCAAACCAGTATGTAGGACGGCAGTTGGAGGAGTTGGGTTCTCCCACGGGACCACACGGAAGGCGCATATATGGTAACGAAAAGCGTAAAGGAAAGGGGCGCGCGACGCTGCTTTCTTTACAAATTGTACCAGGGGAATAGGAGACGTAGCCACGTGTGAGAGGCGACTAAGCAGTAGGAAAAAAGGTTTTTCATGAAGTCAATCTAAACTATCCGTCACAAGCCTACCACAGGACTAAAAGGATGTGACAATGGCCTGTTCATAGGAATCTCATTAAGTTTATTCATCTGATGATTAAGTAAGTGGGGAATTAGAATGTTTGTCATTGACAATATAAAACAAAAGAGTTAAATGGTTTAAATCGTATTTCTTCACGTTTTTCCCTTTGTTTAGTGCCCTTTTTTCTCAAATGTGGTTGCCTGAAATCTAACTGTTTACAACCACGTCGGGTTTACGTAACAGACAACATTTGTATGATGCCATAGATCCAACTTCGAAAAGTTGGTTAGAGGATGGTAATAACGTTTACGTCTTATATTGTTTAAACAAATGCCTGTTTTTTTTACAGGTATTATTGTAACCGTGGATGGAATATGGCAAGGGAATTCGGGTTGATACATATATTCCTTTTATTATTTTTCCCACTTTCTATAATAGTAATGCGGGATGCTATTTTGCACACAAGAGAGGCTTGTCTGAAGTGCTGTAATTCAGAAAATAACTGGGGAAAGTTAATTTTTCAGCCAGGGATATATAGAGGAAAGTATTTAAAGGGGGAATGCATTTTGAGCCAGGGGAGACCAACAATTTTCAGGACGGCGGCACCCCAAAAACAAAAACAGAAAGTCGATAAAAAGTCGACGTAATGGCTGCTGAGCGGCCATGCGCTACATGCAAGCGGCAGGGGGGGGGGTCCGGTCCTGCAATGTCCTTCAACGCATTTTCATGCGAATTTGAAGAAATAATTTGAATTGACAATTGTGTGGAGAGTGGTGATTCACTATAGCAAAAATATAGGTATGATAAATGGGCTTATAAAAAGTAAAACAGACTGGATGGGTTGGTCACAGAGACTTCATATCCTAAGGGACGGGGCTGCGGGGCCGGCTCTCTCTCTCTCGCGAAGCGTGGAACCCAACCAGCAAGTTGCTTTCCGAAACACATCTGTCATGCAAAATTTGATAAAAAAACAATTGATATTTGTAAGGGTTAAATTTGAAATGCATATAGCAATCGGTCGACGGTATAAACAGTAAAATATAGTTCATGATGTAAGGGTTTTTGATCTAAACAAAATTAAAGGTGTTCATAAAGGAGAGGTCGTAAGCGGCACGGGGTAGTTGCGGTAAGGTAAATTTTACATTCTACCTTATACCCTTCTGGGAACTTCTGTTTTGGAGTAGGGATGTGGTGAGTCACTGACTGTCTTATAGCTGGTCCTGATCCATGTCTAAAATCTGTTTGTGGTTTTGTTATAAAGTTACATTTGAAATTAACAGATAAGAAGCTTTACTGACACATTTTATAGACAACTATGTGCTGTGACCAAAACACTAGTATTATTGCTGAAGCTGTTTGACATTCCTTCGACAGAATAACTGACATACATGTTTGATGTGCCAGTATTATCCTTGATAGTTAGAGTATGCAAAGGTATATTAACCGCAGCCTACCACAGGGGGACTAAGGAAATGTGACAATGCCTGTTCATGGCCTTCATTAAGTTTAATTCATATGATGATAAGTAATTGGTGGACATTTAGAAGGTGTACATTACAATAGTAAAAAACAAAGCGTATAAATGAGTGAAATCTTTATTTCTGTCACGTTTCCCGTTTGTAGTGCCTTTTTTCTCAAATGTGTTTGCACTGACATAAACTTTTACAACCACGTGGTAACGTTAAATACAACATTGTATGATGCATAGATACAACTGAAATTGGTCAGAGGATGTAATAACGTTTACAAATTCTGGAATATTGTTTAAAAAATGCGGTTTTTTACAGGTTATAACAGGGTATGATATGGCAGGGGACTTAGGTTGATAAAATATATTCTTTAATGATTTTACCACGTTCTATCATAGTACTGGCGGTATGCTAATATGACGTGCAAAGAGTCTGCCCACAGGATGTTTTGATGGTTTCTGATCCAAAATCTCGATGATGCACCTTTTGCATCATTAAGCATTTTGAGATAGAGAAGGGAAAATTAACAGGGAAACATCTTGTAAGTTTAACAGGGGATTAACAGGTATATAGACAGGTACATCTGGTTTAAGGATTTAAAAAGCGTGTTCCTATACTACAAACCGTGTGTATTGCACGACAGGCCAACATTTTTCAAGGTCATCGGGGGGGAAACATTTATATTGATCCGATTGGTTCAAATTGTGTCGTACAGGATATTACAACAGGAAAGATAAATTTACCAGTATGTTAATCAGCCATACGATTCTAAACAGATGCCAGAGTGCTGATCCTCCATAGACCTTGTGGTGGCATAAACACTATTTTCCTCCTTTCTTTTGAGATTTTGTTATTGGTGTAGAGAGTAATCATGCGATACAAGTGACTAAAATTCTGATATTTGACTTTAAAAAAAAGTAATAGTTTGTCCATTGTCCATAGTGTCACAATAACTTGCTACAGAGAGTAATCATCCGGCACAAATTACCTAGAAATCCAGGCTGCTGATATTGATTGACTAATTAATTATATTAGTTTAAAAGCCATAATCCACGCCAGTTAATTATTGTGGCAGAGAGAGTATCATGGTAACAAGTGACCCATGAAATGCCAGGCCGTTTTTTAGTAACAAATCAGTTAGCCCAAAAACGTGTTTAACCATAATAGTTAATGCAGCCTAGCAACTGGGCCGGAAACTGGCTAGTTATGACGTGCAATAAACCGCCCTGTCAAAACTCCCTACCACATATTCACAAGTGTCGTAAATCACAAATCTATAGCTCCTGCACTTTTCAGTAGTTATTTTAGTGCATAGGTATTAATTTAAAAGTAAGCCTTTTTCGGTAACCATGATTTCTACGTAAAAATGATTCCAAAAAGGACATTTGTGCCAAAATGGGCTCAAATATAGTTCCTCGCGTACAGGAAAATGATATAACTGAGAGCTCTCTGTAAGCATTCAAAAATTAAAAGTCCGAGAGCTTCAGGGCCTAGGGGGCTCCGCCCTGGACCCCGCAAGGGGCTTTGCTCTGATACCACATAGGGGGCTAGCGGTGAGAATATGGATCCACCTGTTATTGCTCCGTACGCGCGGGGGTGGGGGGGGGGGGAGGGGCTCCACATCCATGGGACATGTTGAATACTTTGTAGTGGCAAGACTATGGACAAAGAGATCCACGGAAGCTCTTGGGTTTTAGCATGTTTGATTGCCTTTCGAGAGCGATGAGTTATCTCATTTATCTCTGAATGAAGCAGCTGAAAACATACTGCCTATTGTTCGTGGTGTCAATGTTATTTTCCCAAACTCATTTCAGCGACCAGGGCCCGTCCCCCTCCCCTCTGCCCCTAGCCTACCCATGAAAATGTCTGTCACAATTTGACTAAATACAAGTAACTAATCACGTAACACTAGTCTTGGAATACGACGAAATCTAATTTGATGATTATATATGTTGTACTACTACCAGACAAAATAAGGGCTATCACAAAAATGTACAATGGGCGGACCATTAAGAAATTACAAATGGCAGTTAAAAATACAATTTTTGACTAATAATCATATAAATTGGTTTATTTTACAGAAAATTCTAGCCATTTGATTTTCCAGCCTATTTTAAGAGAGTCGGTAGCTAAATAGTATAGTAAAATGTTTTGAAGGCTTGTCGGAGAAAAAAAACATTACCCCCTGCCAGATGAAATGGTCTATGCCATTTCGGGCCGTGGCTAGGGAGCTGTTTACCTTGGTGCACTGTGCTTTTTCCCCATCGCGGCGATAGGTTTTGTCATTGTCAGCCAATAAGAGTCGCCTTTGTGTTCATCGATTTGTTTAAAGCGTTCAGGCATGGAAGAAAGAGATAGAAGGAACACAAGACTTCACAGCACACTGTTAAAAATTTCCGTAAAATTAAGAAAACAGATTTGCCGTAAATTTACGGGAAAATCTGTTTGAGAAAAAAATAAAAATAAAAAACATAAAAAGTTTTTTTTTTTTTTAATTTACGGAAAATTTCAAAAATTCTGGCAGCAATATTTCACAGCGACTTTTTTTTTGGTTCCGTAATTTGAAATTACGAAAAATTATGTTAAACATACATAGTTTTTCCATAAATGAGACAAATTCTGTAAAATTACTGTTCAACGTTCCGTTAACTGACAGAAATTTCTGTAAAATTTACCCTAAAAATGACTGGAAATACTGCTGCCAGAAATTCCGTAAATTTCGGACATTTTGTACAGTGCACCCTTTGATCATCATCCCTCTGACGCAATCGATGATCGGTGAGCAATTATGACTGTAGAATTTTTTGAAAAACCTATGCCGAACACGTAAAAAGTGTAAAAGTATATTGCATATTAAACATGTTCCGGGGTGTCTCCGGTGTTATTTGTGTGTTTTACGTATAAAGAGTTAATGTACATCGTTATGAGTTCAGCTTACTGCCTAGACTGCCCAGTGTGAAAAAAAGGATGAAAGTGGACCCGGGGCCGTCTGGATTTTCGTTGGGCACCATGCTCGTTCCAGGGTTCTGAAAGTGACCTTCTAACGGGACCAATTGCAAGTAAAAAAATATACCCGGCCCTAATTGGTCCAGCTTTGGTGAAATTAGACTAGTTGTCAAAGTGAAAATATACACCTAACGTTACAGCAGTAATATGACATCATACTGTGTTTTTAAAGTATATTTTCCACTAGTATTATCCCAGTTATATATCTTTTGAAAGTAACTTATAATGTCTTATAAACGTCTTAACTTGTATGCAAAATAGTTTGATTAATATGTAAACAATTACTTTCTCTGTAATGCTATTATTTAATAATGATGTTATTCATATTGTGTTTTGCTGTATGCCTATTCTATGATGACAAATAACAATTGATTGAAGATTGAAGGTAGTAGTGCAGTGGATATACCCCTTGCGTGATCTGTTCTCAATAAATGAAAAAAAGCACACATTTAAAAAGCCCATATACAAAGAAATGACACTTGTACTACTGCAAGAAAAATACACAACCCAGGGTTATTTTGATGATATGTTAGTTAATTTTTTCCTATTTGTTCATTGAACCAGTCACAATCACAATGAATTTGTACCCCAGCGGGACTAGAACTTCATTCATTGCATTTGATACCCCCCCCCCCCCCGGGCGTGTTGATAGGTTTCCATGGAAGCGGCCATAAATTATGTTTGAGTATTACTGTGCAGAGTCATCGCGTGCTGATCCGCTGATTCCCGATGACCGGAATCTTTACGCAATGAAGAAACAAGACGAACTGCAGAATTTTCGTCGAGCCAGAAAATGTGGAATTGGAATCTCGGAAGGGCCTACTTGAGGGTTCTCAAAAACATTAAATCGGCGCAAGTTGGAAAAACCCGTGTCGCATGAATTAAGTTCACGTTTTCACTAAATCCACACCTTAAATCGAAATTTCTTTTATTAAATGAAATATTGTACATAAAAGTAAAAAATATATGACATTTTGGGTCTTAAGTAATTGTATATTTCAAACTCCGAAAGTGTTGTATACAGAGTTCTATTCAAAACACCATGTCGCAAATAAAAATAGTTTCAGTCATTGGTCATTGTTCCTGTTCAGACCGCAAATTAATTTGACGCATATATTATCAATGAAAATTATAGTCCATACTGATATTGGCAAATGGCAAAATTTGAATATATTGATTAAATTTGGCCTCATAAAAATAATGATTTAGATGTCGCACACATAAGTGAAACCTACGTTACCACTTACAGTATCATGATGATTCCGCGTGTTACAGCTGAGAAATAGCTTAATTTACTTAAATATATATAGGTGTATTAAAATCGGCAAGCGCGTCAAGATTTACAATTTACAGCCCCAAAAACACGGTATGGTTAAGAAAATGCAACATACTTTACTTCAAAACACTAACTAACGGCGGAGTAGCTTTAAACAGGTTATCATTTATAAAGCAGCTATTACCCAAATACAGTCATTCAGAATCATTTTCATTTTTGCATTTCTAACATATTAATTGGATGCGTGGACCTAAAATGAAAAATACAAGATAAGAAACATACGTTACTATTATTTCAAAACAGTAGCTAAATCAAAAACTTTTAGCGTCCCACTACCCTCTGCTGTGGCTGGATCGAAACTATGAAGCGCCATAAGCGTTTGAGGTCCTTGACAGCGTGAGAGTCGATAATGACGGATTTAAG
>JAMKCH010037286.1:0-17419 GCA_023653785.1 Ophioderma brevispina | reverse complement strand
CCTCAAAAACATGTACTGGTGTGAAATTCAATATTCAGAGGGCCATAAGTAAAGGTAAGGTAAGTAAAAGTAAGTGACCCCCTCAAATTAAAAATTGCTGTAGCGTGAAAACGAAAAGACGTATATAGCTCAATTTTCAGTATCATTCTCATGAATATCAAAAGAAGAAGTCCATGAGGTGATGGTGTACTCGATTTGTTGAATTGGCATGGAATGACCCAGCAATACTGCTGTGTGAGGATTTATTGGAGCAAAAGAGAATGTAGTCAAA
Organism: Ophioderma brevispina; assembly: GCA_023653785.1. NCBI lineage: Eukaryota > Metazoa > Echinodermata > Ophiuroidea > Amphilepidida > Ophiodermatidae > Ophioderma > Ophioderma brevispina. Next base: position 17,148 of record JAMKCH010037286.1, on the reverse strand, counting down.
ATCAATGATTCAAAAAGAACCATAGCAATAACATTTCATATATTTAGGGTTGGTAAAAGTGCATTCCTTTTCATTTGTTTTTGTCTCACGTGAACATGTTTAGGAAGAGAACATGTAATCATTATTTCTGTATGCATTTATGAATGTGCATATGTGTGGCTGCCTAGGTGTATGCATGTGTAATATGAATAGCTTATTTCCAACCTTGTTAAAGGCATAATAGCACATTTTTTTGAAGGAGTCACCCCATGTTTTTCAAAAAATATGATATTTTTTTTATTTTTTTTATTTTTGAAATTATGTAATTTTCCTGCATTTTTGAGATTTCTCGTTCGCTGGTATATTTTCCTAGACATTTACCAACCTAACTGTGCAAGACTATCAAATTTTGAAAATTGGGGCACTCTTCAAAGTGTCTGTTCCAAACAACGGCTCTCATTGACGCCTGTATAAAAGATTCTAGGGACAAGTCACCGATGCTGGTCACCGACGGCAGTTCGCGCATGTGTAGTACACCCGGGTGACTGACCTAAGTATACACACATCGGAAGGGATGTACAATGTACGTGTCATGCAAACCATTGCTTGACCTGACCACAAACCCGGTTGCACATATAATGATGACAGCAATCATACTCCCATTGATTGTCACAGTTTCAAACTGGTTCAACTGCTGAACATAGCCTGCATATTTGCGCTATGTAACCTATTAGAATTAAATGGTCACCTTGCAATGATGACAATGTGGGTTCAGGAATGATCAAAGTAATACCACTCAGATAGTAAATCCTCACTAGTCACATTATATCGCGCATAATCTTGATTATTTAGGATAACTTTTCAACCCTCAGTTTCGGTATTGACTCTGCCGAAGTTACTGACATAAAAACAACCCCAACTTCACCTCAACAACGGAAAATGTCTTATTTAAATAGGTTTTCAGCTTCCGATAGACGAGAAACATTACTGGATTTCCCATTATCATTGCGAATATATTTGACCAACAGGTTAAAAGATGTATTCGAAGTCATGGGACACCACTAAGAATTTCAAAAATCTCCCCAAGCTGTATAACAAATTGACGGCACCATTCAGTAATGAGAGTAATGAGCGGCGCTCTTCATTGTAAATGAAGAAAGAAGTGTGTTACGTGCTTGTTATTGCTTAAGTCCACATAGTGCATTTTGGAGGAAGGAAAAATGATTTTGGAATTGGACTGGTGAAATTGGTGATATTGCATATGGTTTAGGTTGACAATTTGAAACTAAATAATGCATGTGGTTGGAATTCTGAAACTTGTTATTTTTACTGCCCTGTTTGTTTTCAAAATTAGAGGACTGTATCATTCATTAAATCCCCTATGTGTGTGTTCTGGACAGAAAAGAAACTGAAATGTGTTATTTAGACAAGTTCAAGAAAGTCTATGTAAAATGTAAAATCTCAATTTTGATATATAATGGACTTAACACGGTTTGGAAAAAGCTCTGCATAAATGTATGCAGGTGTTTTATGTACACACAAGTTTATATGTACAATACATACCTTGTGGGGACAGTAGGTGACCTTGATTAAGGTTCATTTTAAGACCATGCCTTCTTGTCCACAAGTACTTTTTTTGTATATTTTAGAGGAAAGCCAAGTCACCTGTTTTGATTTGTTGGGGATTTTTTACAAATAAAGCAGAATATAACATTGTTTTGTGAAAAAAGAACCACACCCCCCAAAATTCATTTTAAGAATGATGGCTCTTTAACCAGGTGGGTGAACTGTGTACAATGCCCCATGGATAATTTTGAGTGATAAGCGCCACAAGAGACAATGTCCCAAGGCACAAATATAATGACATAGATGACATGGTTAGAATGTCGTCTAGCAGGATCCTAATGGTCTGATGTTTGAAGCATGGTTATTACATGCCAGTTTTGTCTATAAGCTTTCAGTTGATCATCTTCAAGGTTTTAGATAATTCCTGTGTAAATGTGTCAACATTATTGCCCAAAGACCAACCGTGTTTCATCCGTGCTGAAAAAATTAAATGTAGGAATGTTTCCACAAGTATAAGCGGGATAGAAATTAGAAAGAATCTTTGGGAGGCAGTCTAAAAGATCTTGTGAATCGTACGGAAAGGCATTTAGAAAATTGTGGGTGCAAATATAAATAAAATTTAAGATTTGCATAGCCAATTAACAATAAAAAAATCAAGCAAAGCAAGGCTAGTGTACCAGGAAAAAGTCTACTCAGTTAACATTATAAAAATGTTAGGAACACCCAATTGTGAAAATCTTTGAAGGTAGATTGCTAATGACTGGGGAAAAGGGAAATTTATTCAAGATTTCCTGTTCACGCGCCAGCAGCGTCAAAGGCATAAAATCAGGTGTCTGTACCAAAGTTTATGTGAGATGCTGCTATGTGGCATGTACTGATATAAAAACTAGAGAAAAAACAGAGGAGACAAAACAAATCCAGTTGTTTTGTATTCAGTGGCCATATTAAAGCAATATAGCACATGTTTGAAGGGCTCACCCAATTTTTCAAATATTGGAGATTTTTACACGGTTGCCTTGGTAAATGGCTATAAAACTATACAGTGAAGGTTAAGCTTAAAATGTCTAATGTGGACAAACGATAGGAATTTTGTATAGAATAATTATTATCGGGGATCCCGATAATAATCAACGGCTGCTGGAAACGGCCTTCCAATGTGAAATAGCCAGGCAATAGCGCCATGTAAGTGTCTACGCGCATCCATTAGTGTTTTAATAGTTCGGGCCAAGTAAAGTTAGAGGTTATTTTCTCGATTTGGTGGCAGGACTATTTTCTATCATGGACGGAATAAACGTAGCATTTCCAGACTCTGTGACGGTAAGTCCAATCTGGGATACCAAGTCATTCTAATTACAAAATCGCTTATGTCGATAAATCACGCATTTTTTAGCATTCTCGGTTTCGCAGGTATATTTCCTAGCCAATTACCAACGTAAACTGTTGAAAAATATCAAATTTGAAAAATTGGGGGGCGCTCTTCAAAAAATGTGCCAATATTTTGCTTAAATGCCTCAAGACAAATTTGTTAATTAAAGAGACATGGGACAGTCCAGAAAGAAGCACCCCACAATTTTTTTTTTAACTCCGCTTTTTTGCATATTGGAATGCTTACAATGTATTCGATCAAACCTGAAGGGAATAAAGCAGAATACGCCATCTGTATGTAATAAGATGATGATTTAGTATTTTCGTCGTGCTGACAGAAAAAGCCTGTTTTTCGGTAGGGATAAGAATAAGGATAGTGGGCAAGTTCCAAAACAAAGTTGATTTTCTTTTATTGAACTATGTGTCAATGCACCTTCAAAAACGTTTGAAATAGGTGGTGTACAACGATCAAGTGCATTTTATGAGAAAATTTGTATTATAAAAAAAATCTCTCTGTCCACTTTAAAGCCATGATTTTTATAAGGGCATTTAAGGCCAGTTGGTGATTGGCATATAAGAAAATCTAAAGAAAAGAATTTTTTTTAATTGGTTTATTAAATCTGATTTTAACATAAGTATAGTGATAAAATCAAAAGCACCCTAATAATTGTAAAATTTACAATTAGTCAAATAAGGCTTTAATTGTGTAACGAAGCAATTTTAGCTATGTGTAATTTAATGGGGCTTCACATTTCGTATAGTACTGCCATTTCATCCGTGTACCAAGTTTTTTGCATGACAAAGGATTGTAATGAAGTTTTCTGACTTTGACTTTTAAGTTATTTCTTACAAAATGAAATGTTTCTGTTTTTGTGGAATGTGCTTTAAGAAATACTGAGTCTAGATCAAAGACCAGACTTTCCTTAAGATGTGCTCCTTTTGAGTTAAGATACCATAACAGAAAAATAATAAATGTCAGTATTTCTAGCGTTTCCTGTCGTTCTGTTGCTGATTTCTGTGCAGTTTCGAAAGGATACTAAAGATCTACATTCTTCAACACATAGTAACAAGCTACTGAAATTGTTTAAATCTATCATTTTGGTGGCTTTTGGTTTTATTGTTAAGTGCAAGTTGGTGTAGCTTTTGCGCGCTCACGTTCACCAATGCGGCCGGTTCGATCCCTGGTCAAGCCAGAGTGTCGTATGTAATTGGATGGCGATCAAAACTCGTTCCCGCAGGTTTTATCTGGATAGTGGTGTCTTCCTGCATCTAAAATTGAATTCCCATAAATATTTCCCGGCTGTTCTGGAGGCATCTCTGAATATTTAATGCATTTCTAGCAATATTGGATTCTGCCTGTTGGAATGGAGATTTTAATAAATAAATATATTCTTATATTTAGATGTTTTATGGATAATTGAGTCGTTTTGCATTTGGTGATGACTTAATTCTGGCAACTTGTCGGCTTTTTGTGGTAATTCTTCACAGTTGACTATTATTGAGAGCAAAACGTACTACAGAAGAGATATACAAGTTATACCTATCCTTGCAAGCTAACAAACAATTATTAATTGGATTAAGTATAGTTGAGTCATTAATTATATGCCCAGGGTTGGGGCACTTGTTGTGTGGGTAGGAGGGTGTCATTGAAACAAAGAAAAGTTGGAGTGAGCAAATTTCAAATTAAGCCACAACCTAATACATATTGTATAAGAATAAGCATGCATAATACCGAATGTAGTTCAAAGTGAAGTATTCTGTTTCTTAAATTACTCCATGGTTATAGGTCTCCAAATTGATACATGCAAAATTTAGACGTTTACACTAGAGAAAGTCGAATTGAATTCGATGTATTTTCTGGGGGGGGGGGGAATTACGAATGAGGATTAGCTAAATAAGTAGAGGTAGCTAGTACGGTGTTACACTGAAAGCCATTTCTGAATTCGGCTTTCAGAAACTAATTACGTTTGACTTACGGTGTTTTCAAACGAAAAAAATTCGCTAGATCTTAAAACATGCGGCACGACGATTAACTTGGGTTGCTCTCGGTGGCCGTAATTAGCTTTTCTGTGTAACTTAGGCCCTAAATGTGATATCACAAAATACAGCAAAAACTAGAGTGAAACGAAGACGCAAGCCGAAGTCCGGGAAGTCTTTGGAATGACCACGCTGCCTTCATGCTCAGTTGTTCAGAAGAAGCACTGGATGCTTGCTGGTGATAACGCCGAATGCACAGAGGAGGGGTATGATTACGACCAGTAGACATACATCGATTAACGTGTTTAGTTTATACTGCAAAACAATTCATTTAAGGACGACTTATTCGAATTCACTCAAAAGTAGTTGCTAAAAAAGCAATCTTACGAATTCGACCATTTTTAAAGTCGTATCGATTACGTAGCGACAACGTGTTTACACTTTAGCAAAAAGTGAATCGATTAACGACTCAATCGAATTCACTTGACTTTTGGCCCAGTGTAACGGGGCTTTTCATCATTGCCATTTTGTCCAATCTGTGCCCGATCTGGTGTGCGTCTCGTCTGGTAACTATGCACCAAACGTAGGTGAGACTGTGGGTGGAGAACTACCTTGTTTGAAATACTGCTTGACACTTCAAACTTGTTATACATTGTTAGGTTGAAGTCAGATAGGAATGCATGTACATGGGCTTATATTTTGATGTCTGGGGATGGACATTCATATTCAAGAGTATTTCAACTAACTAAAACAATACAAGGGTTGCATAATATTTCCACATTTTGGTGATCTCATTTTAGACATTCTCTTTTGCATTTGCACAGGCATCACGCACTTAAAAGACACTATCAGGGTGATTTGAAAAAATATTTGAAAGTGCAGGAATTAGCTTCAAAGTGGAAGGATTAAGTCTGTAGATAGAATTCTCATAAGGTTACCTTTTCCAGCTTGTTAGAATGACCAGAAAAGGAAGAAGCAACGGCAGGTCAAGATACGATTCTCCATTCAATTACGTGTGTGTAAGTTGTCCGATACGGACAGTAATGACTAAATCTCCGATGCTGTCCTATTAGGTTGCTTCTGGTCTATCATGTGCAGGGGATGTTAGGATACTCTTGTATCTGTTACATACATGTAAAAATCTGATTTTTGATGATTTTTCGATTGCTGCTTGCACATCACTGATAGTGTCTTTAGGGCAGCTGTGTGAACCTTGAGTTTCCGCGTATCTATTTTTGGTTTGACGTTGCAAATATTTGATATTGTATGTAAACGTATTACATTATCTATAAGAAAATTGGACAGATGTGAACCTGATTGAATCAGATTAATGTAAAACTTTCCGATATTTGAGCAAAATACTAAAACAAACATGAGTTTTGCCCCAAAATTTCAGAAACATTAACAAAAACAATTTGAGTTTTCATGATTTCTTCGATTTTCTGCTCTAGCAAATCAAGAATGATATATAAAAATATAAAACTTTTTCATTTTTTTTAAATTAGAGCTTACTTTTCGAAATATAAGGAAAAATGTCAAAAAAGTGTGATTTTTACCTTTCTTTTCCAAACTTTGAGTATATATTAGAGAATATCTTTATTAGAAAATCGAAAAAAATGAAAAAAAAATTGAGAAAAAAAACTGTCCCTAGAGAAAAAGACCGATTGCTTATCGCAGGAAAGTTAAAAACTTACCTTTATTTCAGTATTTTTGGAGTTATCTGTCTGCAAATTTGCAAAAATTTTGTCGGAAATTGAACATGAAGAAAATCCGTTGTTGTAGTAAAAAAGGGACTTTTCAAGCCATTCAAGCTGTCTCTTTCTCAACTAACTTTATGCTTGGAACTTCAAAATTGAGATGTTGTGATAGTGATGAAAATACATCTTTATGCCACTATTGAATCAAACATATTTGTCTCCAAATCCAGAAACAGAAGAAATTTAAATTTATCTGCGTCTCTAAATTAGCCCTAGATCTAGGGCTCGCTTCTTCGGGTAAAAGCGTATCAAACTGAGCTGCTGCCGCGCTCGCTGGTGAAGCCTTCTTGGTATTATTGAGAAGGGTATATTGGGAGGTACAGCCACGTTAAGTATAGTCTAAATTGCGCTTTGCGTACATTTTCAAATATGTTTGGTCGTTTTTTCAAGATGAGTTCGCGCAAAAAAGTAAATAAAGCACGCGCAGCGTCATTACGCAGCAAAATTTCACCGCGCGACGCGACGCTGCGCGTTGAGCATTGACGGCGTGACATGGTGGCTTAAAATTCCCGCGTTAAGACATGTAAGTGTTGTGACTTTAAATGGGTCAAATAGCCGTTTTAAATTGGCAAAAAATACAGATAAGGATGGCGGCAGTGGATAACCATTGTTTGGTAACGATAGAACACAGGTTGATGTTTAAAATGGTCAAAATAAGAAAATTTGTGTTAAAATGACAAAAGCACTAGGGTTAACACTGACCTTAAACGGGCAAGGATTCCAGGTAGAAACTGTTGGTTCTCAAGTAGGTACATTTATGAGAGTGGCATTCCACAAATACTGATATGGTCCCATTAAAGACCTATCAGTATCCACCCAAAATAGTCAAAATATTTCAAGGATAATTCTGTAGAATTCTCACTAAGATATTTTCGTCATAGAGTGAAAAATTGATAGATAGAAAAAAGGAAGAAACATGGCGGGGTTATTCAGAGATATGAATATCGATTCAATTACGTGTTGTAGTATGGACAGTAATGCTAAAACGGGTTCTCAATAGGCGGCCCGCGGCCCAAATCCGGCCCGCAACCATTGATTTTTGGCCCTTTGATTGATCCAAAATTAGTTAAAAATATTATTTTTTGATTTTTTGAATTTTAGGTGTATTTGGCCTAAAGTAGGAAACTTTCAAATATTTTTAGCTTCTCTTGGCCACCCTAAGCTAATATAATTAGAACCAATGGTACTTAAAATATCATTGTCCTTCTTCTTTCTTTGGTCATATCTACAAGTCATCGGTACTGGCCAATTTGTTTTTTAGATATTTTTGGCATATATTTCATTTTTTATTAAAGTAACGTGAAATATGGGGGTTTTGATGCCGATTTGAATTTCATGATTTTCCATAAAACGATCAAAAATTCAAACAAGAACACTGTATAGCGCCCTCATTTTGTCAAACTATCAAAATGGTATTGTAGTAACTGCATTGTATGTAGCTACGTGTTAGCCTGCGGGTTCGACTTCTCCTTCTCTCCACATAGTGGACAATACAGGGTAGCCATAAGGGTAGGTTCAGCAGAGTAGCCACACCACTGGATACCTAATAAAGGTGTACTTTGCAAGCCTATCTTGCAGATACGCAGCGCAAAGTGAAGCCCAGTGTTATGACAAATTGGGGGCATTACAAGGAAAAGTCTCTTAGATTTCACTTTCGTAGTCCCCATCTAGGCACTACATGAAAACCACCTTTAAAAGATGGCAGATTGATATTCTAATCCATATTAAAATGGTTCTTCGTTATGGTTTCTAACATGCAAGTTTAATGAGTAATTTTCATCCAAGTTAGTATGCAAAAATCCTTCTTGTTAATGTTATAGGCACTATTGATTTTTACCAAGGAGGCGCTTATTCTGTGTACCTCATAGCAATATCTTAAAGCTCTTGAGGGTGAAATGAATACAAAAAAATATTTTAAAATGGATGTTTGACAAAGCTTAAGTCTTAACTTATTAATAATCAAATTATTAGTTAAAAACTCTAAAAGAATCATAATAGGCATGGAAAATTTGTGGACACAACCAGTTATATGAGAGGTTTAATGGTCTCCTCAAGCTACAGAAATCCACACTTTTGGCACTTTGGGCACCACAATATTAATCTTTTTGAGAAATGTTTGGTCTGGCACCCAAAACCCCTCATATCAGGATTTTTTTCCCAATAAGACCAAAAGCGGATAGGCAACATACATTTTTTAATGCTCCTCTAAGCCTGGATTTCAGGACAAGGTTTATTTCATTACAGCATTGAGTTTTAAAAGTAGGGGGGTTTTGGGTGAAGAGGCCAAAGTCCACCCAAAAACTTGGGGTTTTTTGGGATTAAAAGTGTCAAGATTTCAAACAATTGGGGGTCTTTGGGTAACCATTTTGCACTGTTGCCAAAATTAGAGTATATCTAAAATCTTGGGTACTAAAATGACTCTTACCAGAATTGTTCTGACCCCAAAATGCTAAAATTGTTGAATCCATTAATGACCCAACGATTAAATTTTGAGACGCTTAAATTCAAACAAGTCGTGTACCCTTGAGGCCCATATAAACCATACACTGGGGCCAGGGTTGAAAGGTCCTATTAGGGGAGTATGCAGTCTTCAGCTCCCTAGACCCATATTTCCAACACACTGGCTATTGATCCAAAAGGCTCCATATTTTATCCAAATCACCCCCTGATTTACAGGTATTTGTATAAGGGTACAAACAATTGTACCCCACAGACCCCAATTTTGAGAAAGATCTTGACATTCAATATAATGACCCTAAAATTAATAAATTTAAAAAAGGAAAAAACCTAAAAAATTAAAAATAAAAAACTTAACCTTTTTTTTGCATGGTCTCACAAAGACCCGCACATTTTAATGGGCACACAGATGTCCTTAATCCAAAGGTGGCATAAGTGTGAGGGCCTCCCAGGGATCCTTACATAAAAGAAACTGCTTATTTTATTCTGAAAAACTAAGGGTTCTTTGGGTGACGAACAACAATTCTCTCAAAAATAGGGGGTCTTCTGGGTGATGGGGACAGTTTGTGTTGCAATTGGGATCTATGGGGCCTGGGAACTCCCGGCCTGGTACTCCTATCCTGTATGGAAGTAGCCTACCCCCCCACACCCGGCTATTCCCCCGGCCCCTATATGATTTCTTTATACTATTTATTGGATGATTTTGATTAATACAGTTTGAAACCTCAAAGCTTTGCCACAATTTGAAACACTATTTTGTGTGATTGAACCCTTTAAAAAACAACAATCTATGCAATAGATACATTAGCGAAATAGGCGCCCTCTCTGTTGCGTTCAGAATTGCCCATACAATACATGGGGATTTTTTAGACAATTACAATTCAAATGCTAGTTTAATTGTTGCAGGTTAAAAGAGGAGAACATATTGTTTTGAAATTAGATAACATTTGCTTTCATTTAGAAGTGGTTTCATGTAGTGCCTAGATGGGGACGACGAAACTGCATTAATTTGGGGCTCGCCCTACCATCTATACTGTGTATGTGTATCTGTGCAGTTAGACAGGGGGTTTTGTAACTGCCATATAGGCTACAACGCGAGTAAGAAAGAGAAAACAGCTGTAAACACATTAATATATAGCATCTAAACTTCCTTTAGGTTTTTTCTTGTATGAGGAAGATAGGCAGCAAATTTGGAAATTAATTACTGGACTTTTCGATGATTTGCCCTGACTTGAGCTGCAGAAGGGTATATAAGGGCCAAGTATCAAAAGCGATTTTTCCCGTAGGACGGCAGAGGATCTTGATTTTGGATTTTGTCCATATTGCCCCAAAGTCAAATAATTTTGTTGTAACATATTGCTCTTCTGATTAAAAAAAAACTGTAGTGGAAGTACTCAATGCTCCTATTCTCTTAACATTACTTTAGTGAGACAAATAGGACACTTTTGAAAGGATGAAAAAAAAAAACGGCCCTCTAGTAACATTGGAACCTATGTGCTGTGCATTTTTTTTTGGGGGGGGGGGGGGAGTATTGCTGTATGCCTTGATTTTTGTTTTCAATGTTTTACAGCCCATTTGATTTTTTTTCTGACAACTATTAAAAAACGTTTGGTGGCCCACAATGAGTCGGAGAGCATAAGAGCCAATAGACCTCTGGCTGAAAATTGATTTCACTAGCTACAATCCTAGGCCAAAATTGTGGAACATCTTTTATATGTATACTATAACGACCCCCTCTCCCCCTGATCAATGTTGAAACATGCATTTATCATGCGCTCTTAAGACACCCACATTGATTGGTGGGGCAGGTGAGGGGTCAAGTGTTAGGGTTGATTTCAAGCTTCCCAATAAAAGTTAGTATTTTTCAGTGCAATCTCTTGACACAGTTCGGCTTCATTGATTAGAGAAATCCAGGGCTGTTCCAATATTTTGGCGGGATTGTCTGCGCGAAAGCGGAAAAAAAAAAAAAAAAAAAATCCTCTAAATTTCGTTTTTGATCAATAATTTTAGCTATCAGTGCGATAATACAAATTTGGATGATATATTGTATAGGAAAGAATGTCCCATGCTGTCAATTAACAAGCTTTACTGTATTTAGGGAAGGTTCACCATTACAAATGGCTACTGGCACATTTGGGCCTAGATGATGATAGAAAACCGGGAACTTTACTTCGGGAAGAAGAAAGAACAGATTAATGTATGAAAAAATACTAAACTGAAACGAATAGGGTGGAAACATTAAAGAACTTAATCGGTGATTTAAGAAATATTTTTCCATTTCCATAAGACACTTGATAAAAACTATTGCAGCGATGAACCAATGTTTAAGGAAAGATTCATCGTTAAAATTGCTGTTGTGTGAAAGTAGTAAAATACATCCATATATGATCATAAAATGGCATTTAAATAGTGCAGAGTGGCGTTTAACAAGCTATGTTAAACATAAACAAAATTCTCACTCGTAAAAAAAATAAAACCCCGAAAAAAATGTACCTAAGGCTACCCGAGATTCGAACGCTTTGAAGTAATGAAACCGGCAGCGCGACCAGTAACACGTTCGACGTTTTTGAGAATAAGGCGGCAGCTTGTGACATTGAGTTCTTAGAAAAACATAGACTATCGACCAATGTACTTTTGATGTGCGGTGGTTTTTTGTTTGGTTGCTCTAATGTTGCTAGAAATAATAATGTACTTTATAACGGTAAACCATTAGTGTATCGAAAGGAAACTTGGCGAACAAACGGGTAAACAAATTACCTCAGCCTCCCATTTTAAAACACCTACCTAAAGAATCATAGAGGACTGGAATTTGTGGGACCACACCCATCGCGAGACTATGCAGAGGGTAACTGGTCTCCTTCCAAGCTACTTCGAAATCACACTGTATGGCACGTCTTTGGCTCTATCACCTAAGACTATCATCAATTGAGAAATGGTGTGCCGGATCTGGCGATGGCACCAGAAACAACACAACCCACCTACGCGCGGAGAACTATACGGTACGGGAGCGGGACCAGCGAACGGGATGGTGGTTGTGTACTTTCTCCACGACACAGGTAAGGGAGACCACAAAGGAGGACACCATACTCATTTTTTAAATGCTCCTCTAAGCCTGGATTTCAGGACCAAGGTATTTAAGTACAGCATGAGTTTAAACATGTAGGGTTTGGGTGGATGAGGGAGCGCAGGCCACAAGAGTTAACAGCCAAAAACTTGGGTTTTGGGATTAAAAGTGTCAGATTTCAACCAATTGGGGGTCTTTGGGTAACATTTTGTGCACTGTTGCCAAAATAGAGTTATACTCTAAAATCTGGGTACTAAATGACTCTTACCAGAATTCGACACAAATGAATGTTTGACTCCTTAATGACCAATGATTCAATTATGAGACGCTATCTTGAAATTTCACAAAGGTGGACCCTGCGACCATATAAACCCTACCCTAGGGCAGGTTAAAGTCCTATTAGGGGAGGTATGCAGTCTTATGCTCCACTAGGTGTGTCCCATATTTTCAGCATAACTGGCTATTGACACACACACCAAGGCGCATTTTTTTTATCAAAACTCAACCCCGCTTCACCACCCTAGTACACTAGGTGTTCTAGCCTTGAGCATCACACTAGCACCTTACAGTATCCCTTTCGAATAGACCCAAAGACCCCAATTTTGGAAATTGACCCTTCCTCTATGAACACTATTTTGGTTTGTGAATCTTGCCTAGCCCAATCCTAAGGCCTCTATTTTGAAAAAACTTAACCTTTTTTTGACTGGTCTCACAAAGACCCGCCACATTTTAACTGGGCCACACAGATTGTCCCTTATAAAAGGTTGTGGGCCTAGGTTGTGAGGGCACTCCCAGGGATCCTTACATAAAAATGAACAACTGCTTATTTTTTTTGAAAAACTAAGGGTTCTTTGGGTTTGGACAGAAACAACAAGTTCTCAAAAATATGGGGTCTTTGGGGTGAGTGGTGGACAGTGTTGCATTGTGGATCTCTGGGGCCTGGGACCTCCAGGCCTGGTACTCCTATCCTTTATGAAGTAGCCCCATACCCCCCCCCCCCCGGCTCTTCCCCCGGCCCTATATGATTCTTATACTCTTTATTGATGATTGATTAACAGTTGAAAATAAAGGTGGCACATTTGAAACACTAATTGGTGTTGATTTAACCTTTAAAAACAACAATATATTGCAATGAGATACATAGGAAATTAGCGCCCTCTCTGGTTGGAGTCAGATATTTGCCTCTATACAATAACATCGGGATTTTTGACCACCCCCTTCAAATTCAAAATTGCTGTAAGTGCAGTTAAAAGCAGGAGAACAATATGTTTTTGAAATAGATATACATTGCTTTCATTTAGAAGTGGTTTCATGTAGTGCCTAGATGGGGACTACGAAACTGCATAATTTGGTGGCTCGCCCTACCATCTATACTGTGTACTGTGTACTGCTGCAGTAGACATGGGTAACTGCCATATAAGCTCCACGCTGCGAAGAAAACAGCTGTAAACGCCATACATATATAGCATCTAAACTTCCTTAGGTTGTTTCTTGTAGAGAAATATGGCAGCAACTTTGGAAATCTAGATCCTGGCCTTCGAGATTTTGCCTGACTTTGAGCGGCAGAAGGGTAGATTAATGGACAATTTATCCATAAAGCGAGTTTTCCCTAGGGGCAGAGATCTTGATTTTGGATTTTGTACATCATTGCTAATCTATTTCTCTCTCTCTCAAAATGAACATTTTTAAAAAAAAAATGTAGTGGAAGTACAATGCCTCATATTCTCTTTAAAAACATTCTTGTTAAATACAATGGACAATTTGACATTATGAAAAAAAAAACGGCCTCTCAGTAACATTTGGCAACCCTATGTGCTGTGCATTTTTTTTGGGGGGGGGGAGTATTGCTGTATGCCTGATTTTTGTTTTCATGTTTTACAGCATTTTGATTTGTTTTCTGAAACATAAAAACAAGGTTTTGGGGCCAAAATGAGTGGAGAGCATGCCTCTCTGAAGATCTGATTTCACTAAGCTACAATCTCGGCCAAATGGTTGGAAAACTTATATCTCTGTATAAACTGACCCCCTCTCCCTGATCAATGTTTTGAGAAACTGTCATGTTATTCATGCGCTATTAGACCACCCAACATTGATGGTGGGGCAGGGGAGGGGTCAAGTGTTAGGGTTTGTTTTTCAAGCTTTGAAAAAGTTAGTATTTTTCGTGCGATCTCTATGACCCATTTAGGCCTATATTGGCATTAGAAAATTACCACGGGTGTCCAACTACATTTTGAGGGATTGTCTGAGCGAAGCGGAACAAGGAACAAAAAAATTCATCTAAATTCGTTTTTGATCATAACTTTTTAGCTATAAGTGCTATTTACCAAATTTTGATTGAGATCTGCTAGGAATAATGTCCCACATTGCTGTCAATTAACAAAAAGACTGTACCTGTCCATTAGGGGGACAGGTTCAAGCAAAATGCTATAATGGCCAACCATTTTGTGCCTATATATTATGATAGCGGTTTACTTTATCGGGGAGAACAGCTTAATGTATTGAAAAAATTATCCTAAAATGAACGAATGGGTGGGAACCTTTAAAGCACTTGAATCCGTTGGTGATTTAAGAATATTTTCAATTTCCAAATGACAATTGGATCAAACAACTATTGCCATCGATGAACAATGTAAGAAAGAGAAAGATCATCGTTTAAAAAATGATGCTTGTGTAAAGTATTAAAATAATCCATAGCTGATCATAAATAGGCATAAATAGGGCAGTGGTAAAAGTTGTTAAACCATAAAAAAAATATTCCACTAGTAAAAAAAATCAACCCCGAAAAAATTGTACCTTAAGGCTACCCGAGATTCGAACGCTTTGAAGTAATGAAACCGGAGCGGACCACGTAACACGTTTCCTAACGTTGGAGGCTAATAAGGGCGGCCTGCTCGCGTTTTTGACATTGATTTCTTATAAAACATAGTAACCTTTCGACCCAATGTACTTTTGTGTTGTGTGGTTTTTTTTTTTGGTTGCTCTAATGGTGCTAGACATAAAATGTACATTTAGAAACGCGTTTAAACCATATGTTGTATGAAAGGAAATTGATGCGAAAAAACAAACGGTAACCAGGATAACAAAGAGAAAAGACATAGAGATAACATTTACTTTTAAATCGCTTCGGTTTATCGTGATGAGATTCCATTGAATTACGTTTGGTTTACCGTGAGTGAATATCGTCAATGCCCTCGTTCTCAAGAGCAAAGGTCTGAATATGCATCTAAATTTTACCTCGCATCGCATTTTAAAGGAAGTTCTTAGGCATATATATTATATATCAATATATCCTACGCTAGGGCGATATTCTCTTTCATAAACATAGGAGTTTGACGGTATAGGGCGAAATTTTTTTGTTTGAGATTTATGCCGTCAAAAGAAAAAGAAATTAATATTAATTTATGCAAATTGAGAGATAATCTCATTAGTAACCAAAAAAACATGAATATTAATTTATTAGCATAATAAGAAAGGTTATGTATAGACTAATGAATTATTAATTTTCGCCCATATTGGTTCACAATCTATAAAAATATATATATAGATATATATATATATATATATATTCGTTAGGGGGAATCATTAATAATTCATGTTTATAATGAGCTTTTATAGTGATTTGAAATGAATTAAATTCATATCCTTTGTTATTCTAGTGGATTATCTGCTTTGTCATAAATTAATATTTCCTATCCTTTGACGGAATAAATCGCACACAAAGGGCGGCGTAGGGGGAAGCAATATTCCCCTAACGCCGTAATGAGTGAATATGAAAAGATCGCTTCGCCCTAAGCCAGGAGATAGCGATATATAGCAAATCAAGTCAACACAACTTCACGTTATTGTTTTCTGGTTTAAGCAACAAATCAAAAAAGTGAAATGTGAATTTAACCCATTTAGATAATGTTGTATTCATATTGGAAATGTTAGTATGCTATAATAGCATAGAAATTGCATTGGTAAATAGGCATTATACCAATATAAAGTGACCATTCCCTTATGTCACGCATTTTAATTGAAAACAAAGTTAATTTTTAGAAAGTATAGAACTTTCTGGTAAATCTGGGTGAATTTATTCAAATCCATAGCTCCGTGTAAAAACTACAACCATTTAAATAAAATGATATGTATCTGTTTTTCCCGAGCTCAGACAATCTCGGCCAAAAATTGTTGGAACACTTTATATTTTTTACTATAAACTGACCCCCCTCTCCCCCTGATCAATGTTGAAACATGTCATTTTATTCATGCGCTCTTAAGACCACCCAACATTGATTGGTGGGGCAGGGGAGGGGTCAAGTGTTAGGGTTTGTTTCAAGCTTTGCAATAAAAGTTAGTATTTTTCAGTGCGATCTCTATGGCCCATTTAGGCCTTCATTGCATTAGAAAATTACCACGGGTGTTCCAACTACTTTTGGCCGGGATTGTAGGTGCATAGATTTTTTGAGGCAAAACTTTTTTTGCCCCTTGGCCTTACACGTTTAAGGACAAACACAAATGTTCATACTTTGACAAGCATTAATTAGCAGAATATGCTTATCAAAATTAGTTCACCTGTCCAGAATTAACCACATCTGACAGCCAATTTCTTGCGGAATTAAGTTGTCATTTAAAGGAGGTCTGATAACCTAAGCTGTGGAATTCACTCAAAGTCATGCTTTGGCCTAAAGCACAAAGAAAAACCTGTTTTTATTTTGTGTAACTCAAAAAGAATTTACCACTGTGGCCTAATCTAATTATAAGTTAGTCTCTTGAGGATGGAAGTTTTCAATAATTCTTTTGACCACGAGTTGAAGGGATCTTGGTGTATCATTGTTGTCTTGAAATTCCCAGCAAGGATGATAATTGAAGTACACACTGTGACATCTTAAGGAGATGAGTGAGACTTAGAGAATAAAAGATAGAATTTGTTGTTTTGCCTATCTAATATCGTGTCATATTGGATGGGCAGTCCAATATTTTGAGTAGTGGATGCCGGCGCAG
>JAMKCH010037285.1:0-14125 GCA_023653785.1 Ophioderma brevispina | reverse complement strand
TCCAATCAAGTCCCGTCATCCTCGAGCACCATGATCTGAATTTAATCTAGCTCCTAAGTTAGTTGTTTGTACAGGTATTAAATTGAGCACGGATAACTTTAACTTTACTTCAACCTCTTCTGATATTCTCTAATACATGGCAGAATTTGCTATTTTAATACCTATTTGACTCTTATTTGTTGGCCATTTGGATCGTTGAATATACACATTGAGATGAACGGGTATCGGTGACGTGCGGAGATACAACCTTTTTCGTTGATATCCATCATTTGGAAAATACACGAATTTTAGGCGAATATCCACATGGCGGACATACACATTTTTCGGTGAATATCCCCATGTGGAAATTCGCGGAGAGTTGTGAATATACTAACGTGCTGAGATACACATTTTTCGGTGAATATCCACATGTGGAAATACACAACCACGAATTTGAGCGCATATATCCACATGCGGCATACACTTTTTTTTATTCGGTTGAATCCACATGTTGAAATTCGCGGAAGATCTGTGAATATACCAACGTGCGTAATACACATTTTTCGGTGAATATCCACATGTGGAATACACGAATTTTAGCGAATATCCACAATGTGGAAATACACTTTTTCCGTTTTCGGTGAATATCCACATGTGGAAAATTCACGGAGATCTGTGAATATACCAACGTGCGGAAATACACATTTTTCGTGAATATCCACATGTGGAATACACGAATTTTTAAGCGAATATCCACATGGCGGAAATACAATCGGATGGGTGATCTCCACATGTAAAAGGGGAAGCGTATAGTGGTATTCCAATAAGAGGATGTGGATATACACATTTTGCGGTGAATAATCCACATGTGGAAATACAAGCGTACCGGTGTATTTCCACATTTGGAAATTCAAGAGGATTGGTGAATTTCCACATGTGGAAATACACCAAGAATGTGCTCAACCAACAAAATGTTCTCATTAATAAGCTTGTTTAACCATTCACTGCTGTATGCGAAATGTCTTCTGAGGTATTTTAAGTGAATATTTACCTGCATTGGTCAGAGGAATACACCTACAAACAATGTCTTGTTATAGTGTGTTTTTGTCTCAAGTTATTAACCTGTTGCCTGAGGAACCATTTCAAAGAGCCACTGACCAAAACACTTGGCCATAGTATTGTTTATGGGATTTTGCCAAATGGCATTCTATTGCACTTACGACTTCCTTGCACTCACATGGTCTGTTTGGACCCCATGTTGATTCTTACAACATTTTAGTGAAGTACCCTGGGTACGCCACCTTTTCCAGTGGCCTACCCAAGTCACAAAGCAGGGGAGCAAAGCAGAGTCACAAAAACTTGTTTTATCAACTCACATTGTTACTTGTAACGCTTTATCTAAGTAATATATGGGTAGTCAGTATTGCAGACCCTATTAATGGCTGGATTAAATTCTCAGACAGAATCGAACCTACGCCAGCGTAAGGTGCATTAACTGGCAGGGACAGCGAACATACAACGCGATGCGAGATTGGTCAAATTATTTGTCCGAATCACTGCGTAGCTGCGCCCTCTTAGCCAGGGTGTGCATGTGGAAAAAAAAAAAATGTCACTGAGAAATAATCCACCAACTATTTTCACTAAAGATTCTGTTACATTAAAGTTGCTTGTTTCGATCGTATTTGAGACCTCCCTTGATGTAGTACTCGGAAGTAGTATGCTTTTGAATACACTATAAAATCCTTCTTTTGCATCATTGTCTTCTGAAATTTCAGCTTGGAATCATTCTCTTTCTCTCAAATACACGTGCAAAAAACTGAGTTTTAGTGTTGAAAACACCAATATTAACACGGTAGTGATTAGGGCTTGCGGCTATGCATTATCGCAAAGCAAAAACACAACAAAAACAAAAACACCTATATCATCAAACCGCAAGCTTGTTTCCCCCGGTGATTAGTGGGCAGCTTGTGCAAGTGTAGGTCTTTCATATCAAGTAAGAGAACACTATAACAAAAATCGAACAAGCACCGTTAGAATTCGCAAGAACAGGAGAAGTATGTTTTTTAGGATCATACTCACTGAAGCAAAGAAAGTGTTCCATTATTAAATCATACCTGAATTCAATGTAGTATTTCATATAACAATTCTCTGTAGGAGAGGACAAAGAAGTAGGGAGTGGCTCACAGAAGTCCAGAACGTTGGATACCCTTCAGTATCTGCCCCTTGACTTACAAGCGAGGTGGCCTTGCTCTACAACCACTCCGCCGTGAGAACAGTCAGCTGAGGCGGAGATTGCGCATTGCTAATCAGCAGATTAAAGATTGAAGAAGGGACCAGATAAGGAAAATATGGAGCCACCAGTAGATAGTTGACGTACAGATGATGTGTCGAATAGTATTTAAATACAGCCAAGTTTAATTTGGAAACGCTACTTAGTACATGCCTGTGTCCCTTTTCCAGTAAGTGTGAGATTGATCATTGGTCTTAGTGTTGGGTTTTCACAGAATAATGCCTGAAAGGAACACAAGGTGATTTTCAGAAGTATGTAAATTTCTTTACACTTGCACTTGATTGGTTGAAGAACACCTACGGAGAATTTCGAAGGTTTATTGGGAAAACAATTCGAAAAGAAAATCCAAACTAAGTTTTTGAAAAGGATGCTTGGATATTCTGTCATGCACAACATAAACTACCAAATCACTTTTTTGGTGCACCTGCAAGATTTACAGGTGGCACCTACCAGTCCTCAAATTTTGTTTGACCGTCTGGCCGTCTGCCCCTTTTTCAAAGGTTAAAGTTTCAGAGAAATTCTCCATTTGAGAAGTAGAAGTCCAATTGCTGCAGATATTGGGTCATAGATGCCCCATGGAAACCTTCATATGATAATGAATCATTCAAGAAGTAAAAGTCCATTGCTACACAGCATCTTGGGTCATAGATGCTCCTTGGGAACCTTCTATGAGATGTGGTCATTGGTCCCATATCAAGGTCAACGTCATAGACATCAAGTTATAAAATGGGCTAAAACATCAAATTGGCTATTATTTGGTGAAGTCTAATTGCACAAACCGGGCCTACATGCACCAGGGAACCTTCATATGAATAATAAGCCAAGGGTCACGTGCAAAAAACTGTCATCTGAGGTTTCAAGTTATAAAATAGGAGTGTAGGAAAGGTGGATTTGTTTTTACAAGATTCATTTTTTCATATTCATTTCAGGTTGTGATTTAATATATTGGTAAACATTCTAAATATGGAAAAAAAATGGTTTTGAAAAAACATTGGGATACATGTTTTTCTCTGAAAAAATGTCCTTTGGTCTCTTTGAAATGATTAATGTTGAACTTGTTTTTCCCTATTTCATACGTTTTTTGGACCCTTGCAGTCCCTCATGGCCAAGTTACAGAAATACTTGAGGAGAAGAGGCTGAACAAACAAAGAGATTGGGCTGAAAGCAACACAGAATACCAACTGCAGCGACAATATGAACCAAAAGCACCAGACCTGATTGCTTTGCTGCAACACAAGGTTAGGTGGTTTTACTCTCACTGTCCCTCTGTAGCAGAGTATATTCCTAACTCACCCTTCCTTAACTCATTTGTAGTCCTGCTAAGAGATGGTAGACTGCCGCTCTCCCCTCCCGGATTGTGCGGGAGACTCCTGGAATTGAACTCATAGAACAAATATGTATTTTACTCTGAAAAAGTACTGAATTTTGCCCATTTTGAGCTGTATTCCGAGGACTTTCATTCAATTTTTTGTGTTGCCTGCCTAAGGCATGAAGACTAGGATCAATTTGCCACCGTAGTTGTCTGTTGGTTGTTGTTGATGTCTGTTGTTGTGAACAAGGGGTTACATTTGCCTGTATATCCACATACTTTGATGGATTTTAAAACCAAACTGGGCCACAGGTACAACATGGCATCCCCCATTTGTTGATGAGGTCAACGTCACATACCAATGTAAAGGTCACATACCAGGTCAAAGGTCCTGTGAGGTCAAGCTGTAAATAGGCTGAAAATGTACCATTGACCCCTCATTTTGAAAAGTTGACGTTCACTTGGAACCAACTGGTTTATGGAGTTTACAGCAAACCCTCATTTTTTGTGAGGTCAAAGGTCACTAACAGTTCAAAGGTACATATCAGTCAAAGGTCATGTGAGGGCTTATCATTCCAACTGTGGATGGTAGGCACACACAAGCGGTCGATGACCGATGTATTTGGTTTAGTTTATCCCAAAATAAGACTCGCTTCTATCTATCTACGACCGCAGCGAGATGCTGCTTCCAGTGGCGTGCTAGGCTTTCATATTGGGGGGGCCAGTGTCGCATCTCAAAAAACCGACAGAAATGGACTGGTCCATGGGCCCGCCTTAGGCCCCCGGTGGGGTCCATGGGCAACGCCCCCGGTGGGGGTCGAGGGGGTGAAGCCCCTGAAAATTTTGGGTTTTATATGCTTTAAAATGTCTCTGAGGGTAATTTTTGTACTATTTTGTACATTTACTGGTCGCAGCTGTCCATTGAACTTTAACCTATCTTTGCCGCCAATCCGCCCTGCAGTGCCATGACCTGAATTTTTCAAAGTGACCGACGGGCTCACTCTTAACCAGACGAAATCAATTTATTGGGGGGGGGGCCTTGCGCCCCCCCTTCCCCCCGCCCCCTCTGGCTACGCCACTGTGCTTGCTCACCAATGTAGCACCAAATTCCCCTGTCCATCATTAAGTTTGGGATGTAGATGGATCCGCCCTCTGGAAGCAATCCTTCAATGTAGTTAAAGGGACAAGCGCCCCATTGAGGGCGGTAACCTCCAAAATATGATGTCTGAGAATGCTTGATTAATCACACCATGACAAATCGACCAGCAAATCGTGCACAGCGCTGGGCAATAGAGATGAAAATTTGAGGGGATATCTCCATAATATCTGTGCTTTGGTCTGTGCCCTGTGTGTTTGACTTGCATAAGGAACCGTCCATTACAATACTCACTATAGTATACTTAAAGCTTAAGACACTATCGTGATTTGCTAATCAGCAAATCGAAAAAATCATCAAAAACAGATTTTAGCATGTACGTAACAAGTACAGGTATTAACATACCCTGCAGAAATAGACCAGAAGCAACCTAATAAGGTACGAATCGGATGATTTTAGTCATGTAACTGCCGAACGGCACTTACGTACAACACTACTTGAATGGAGAATCGTATCTTGGAACACTGCTGCTTTTTTCTTTCCTTTCTCTTTCAATTCTACAGCGGGAAAAGGTACCTTTAATGAGAATTTCTAATCAGATTATCCCTTCATTTTGATGCTATTCCTGCCAATTTCAAATATTTTTCAAATCACTGATGTGTCCCTTTAAGTTATTAACTATTCCCACATTGTGTGTATTTTTTTTCCATTTTCGAGACTCAGAAATAGTGTCTTCTTAATTCTAGGACTTACTTGTAGCACTGATACAGACCTGGCAAATGAACAGATTTGCAAGCAAAACTTGGAATAGGGCTGTCTACTCATACTCATCCGGGTTCCACTTGCCGGTTATTAGCCTTTATCATCGGCCCTCGTTGCGGAGTATCACTTCGTGACACACCACACTTGCGCGTCACTTTCTAAAAATCCAATCTTAGTTCACGTGCGCCTGGTTCATCGGAGGTGATAACAAACGTGTGTTTCTACTAGGACTGTTTTTCGTTTGGCACCCTTTATGACCATTTCTTTGGATTTTTTTTTAACCATGCAAGTGTAACGATAGGCATTCTAAATGTGCATGTTATTTCCTAACTAGCGGCTACCATTCCATTCTCTTGCTATCACCATCAGGTAAAAATGGCGGCATTTTATGCCAGTTACAAGACAACAACGGCGGCCTATTGGAATCATCACCACAAAATGTCCGCTCTGTAACTTCCCCTACCTAAAATGCCGAACGTGACGTCAGCGTAGACAGCCCTATTTGTACTTGAAAGACTAAATTTATTTTTATTACTATATGTTTATGAATTTTTGTCATTGTGGCATGTCCACTATTCAGGGGAGGGAAAAATGAATTAGATTTAAAAAACTGGAAAAGCACTAAAAAAAATTCAAAAAAAAAAAATCGTGGGAATCCTGTACACACATTATATTTGTTCTTATTTGGGGCAATCTATGAACTGTATCAAAATTTGAAAACATTAGAATTCATTGGTACGCAGCTTTTTGCCTTGTTGTGTGTTGGGTTGCTTTCCTTGAATACTTGTCGCAACTTATCTGTTATTACCACAATTAACCCATATCTCTGTTATAATGGATATGATCAAATCATTGTTTTTTTTTCAGGGGTTCATATGATGCACAGTGTCGACTGCTGCTAATTGCCTCCCACGTCAAGCATTAAGAACATCCATACTTTTAAAATGTTCGAGTCAGGGCTTTCCCAGTGCACTAAAATCGTGGAAAAAAGAGAAAATATCAATACAAATTGGAATATAGTACTGGATCTTAATCAATTAAAGTCTTATCTGGGATACCATTTGATTGAAAGACAGCCAAAAAGTGGAATAATTTTTACCCCTGTATTAAAAGTCAAACCTTATCAACTAATGTTTTATTAGCCATTCTTAAAGGCCATTTTGTGTCCAATATCATGGCTACAAATAAGATTATAAATGACCATAGTTGAATTAATAGAACATTTTAACCACGGTTTGGTACTTCTTTAGTAGTCTGTGTGACTTTGTATTTCAGTGAGATTAAAACACACTGAATGCCTACCTACCTGGGCATCTTCCACCAAATTGACAAAATTTACATCCCCAGATATGGCTCATACTAGGATTAAAATCCAATACCATTATTTTTTGTATCTTTTTTTATTCCAAAAATTAAATGTGTTTTTTTTTCTGGAACTGGGAGTTATTCCTAATCCTGAAAGTACTAGGTGCATGTTCTGATTGTCTTTAGGACTCACTAACTTACCCACAAGTTTTGTTTTTATCCCCCTGGCTTGAAAAGCAGTAGGAGGATTTTGTGAGAGTGCACATGTATGTATGTATATATGTTTGTTGTCTTCTTCAATTTAAACGAGACTTGGGGTTAAGGTGCTGTAGGGGTTCCTTCATATGTGGATGATGTCAAAGGTCATAGACTAAGGTCAAAGGTCATCTGAGGTCATGTTGTATGAGTATGTATGTGTGTTCCAGTTTGGTTAGGTTTTTGTTTTTCAGGTTTTCTTCGAAAAGTTGGAGGCCGATTTAAACCAGACTTGGGGTTAAGGTGCAATAGGGGTTCTTTCATATGTGGATGATGTCAAAGGTCATGGACAAAGGTCATCTGAGGTCATCTTCCAGACTTACATCTTGCTAGGGGGATGACGCAAGTTTACTTGCAGTATTTTTGTATCGTGTGAAAGTCCATATTTCTCATTGTTGTCCTATAATTTTAGCCTTTATATTCATCTCTTCCCAAAGAATGTGGGTTGCCTTCTTTTTTCAAGCCTACCATAAAAGAGTCCTCAAAATATAACTAGTTTTATTATCACCATTGCTTTTAAAGCAAAGGCAGATCTTCTGATGGTGTATTCCTTCTGTGTGGTGTATTTCTGTAATGTGTATATATGTTCCATTTTGGTTAGGTTAATTGTTTCTTGCCATCATGTGAAAAGTCCGACTTACTTCAATCTCAACCAAACTTGGTCGCAACAGTCTGGGTAGAAAGTCTTAAGATGACTTGCAACATTTGAGGTCAAAGGTCATCTAGGGGTCAATTAGGTCAATTTTTACTTTGGTTTGGAAAACTGAAAAGCCCGTCAGGATTGGGTCAAGTTTGAACTTTCAGTATTTTTAGAGGGAGGGATAGAAAATGTTGATTACTGGTACTCATCTTACGAACATCAATATTATTTTGGCAGACTTCCATTATATTAGAGAGGGTGGGGTCAACCTTTTAATGAAACTAGTTCCTTTGTATGACTTCATTGGTCTTTTGGTTTGTTCCACATCTCACCACTTACACCAGGCACCTTATGCTTTCATATGTAAACATAACCTGTGTATCTGAATAAATATACCTTAACCAGTCTTGGTTTTCCAATCTTTTGTGGTTTTTATAGGACAATCATCAGCTGAAAAGTCACCAGGACTGGCTGAAAGAAAGAGTGACCACCTCGCTAGCCATCTGGATCAGTATGCAATCTCCCATCTGAATGATTTTTCAACTCAGAGTGGAGGCAGTTTAATCAGGAGAACAGATATTAAAGCTGAGCTAACAGCCAGAGGGATGCTGAGATCATCCGGCTTAAACAGGATCCTGAATCAAAGTAAGCGATTACAGCACCTGGGTGGCAACAAAAAATCCACTTTTAAATTTTGTAACCCTTAAAATATCTGTTATATCCATATTCTTCAGTTCACATAACTTCACTTGAAAATGCTCTGCCATTTTTCATATGACAGTGTTTGAAAGAATTGTTGGTTTCCAAACCCCAAATCTTCCCCCAATTTTTGTTCTGGAGATCCAAAATCTGGGGTCATCATATACACTCCAAATATTTCCAATTTCTCCTCCCATAGTGTTTGGTGCTTAAAGGCACAACATATGCTGAGTTTTTAGCCATAGCTGATTGTGTGGTGGAGACCAGTGAAAAATGACATTGGAACAAATCAGCACAGCTTATTTATCTATATCACTAACATAGGGTTTACTCAATCAGTTACCGGTTTACCCATAGGGTGTTTTGAAACCAATCCCATAATTTGCACAATTGCAATTTGCCATACTGTCTTGTACACAATCATGATGTTCGGTACTTAAAGTGTACAAAAAACTATAGGACACAAATACCTTTCCTGATCATGCTAAAATCCCTAAGTACTAACACTTTCGGGGCGAAAATGAGTTAAAAGTCAGGGTTTTAATGTGTTTAAAGAATAGGGATTTTTTGGTGGGATCACATGACCCAATTGTGGAGGTGAAATTTCCAAACTGGTCATTGTTTGGGATTGAACTCAATACAGTAGCGAACTCCTCTACCTGTTACCAATCAATATTCCCATTATGAATTTTGTATCTCCGGCTTGTTTATTTTGTCCACAGCTAACTTTGACCACCAGTACAAGTAATATCCTGTAGGCAATGCCATTCTTTCAGAATCAGACAATGATGCAACACCCAAAGCTTCACCTCGTCAATCTGCCTGAAAGCCACCACATGTCAATCAAAGAGAGAGACTCTTGAAGTCACATCCAGGATACATCAAGAAAGCCTAAACAGTAGATTACAGAACGGTAGTGCTTATACGCAAACAAGCCATCCTCCTGAAAGTTTTGCTAAGAGAGTTACATTTGCACATTATCTGTCTTCTGAGACAATGCATAATGGTTACAATCAGAAATGACAGTAGACCATTCAAGAACACTTCTAAATGATACGACTATAAATCACCATTTCCATCCAATCATTGGGAATCAGGTAGAATACCAAGTGCAGTAATGTACTGTTGATCCCAAAAAGACAGTTTTTTGGCAATCTAGTGGTAGTACTGATCCTCTTCATGTCTTGCATTCAGACCTGCTGATAAAGACTTTTCTATGAGAAAATTCTTGGAACATTCAAGACATTTTTTGTTCTGATGAGGATGTTGTAAGAAACAGACAACATAAAACCCCACAAATTAAATTGATCATCACCGATGATCATCCACGAACCATTCAAACATTTATGGTCCGGACCAATACCCAAATCAGCCGTTCCCACATTTTTATCTATACATCTCCCTGTGGATAGAAAAGAACTCCCATAAACCTGTGTTTCAACATAGAAATTCAGTCCCGTGGAGTATGACATCAAACCACACCCATCTCATCAATCGCTTCAGCATACCACATTTCAGGGTTCAGCTTTAATGCATCAATGAGTGGGATAGACACTGAATCGACACAATCCTCAGTGACATCTCGTAATGAAGCTCAGTTTCAGTTGGGTCTGGCAAGTCTAGATACAGAAATTGCAAAGCTGCAGAATAGCCTTAGGTCAATGGGACTTCTGGAAAACCTATTAGAAACTTCAATACGTTAGACATCGATAGCAACAGTTGTATTTCTCATAAATGAGTATTTTTGGTTGCTCTCAATATTGACTTTGTGGTAGTAACAAAAGTATTCAACTAAATACTAATTTGAATTTGTTGCCTGGGAACAACATTTTGCTTTAATTTCAAATTATTTCTACGGAAAGAAAAAACTTTTGTGAGAAGTAACACGTGCTCTATCTTCTGTTAAATGCAGCTAAAGTGTTGAGGTTAAAGCATTGTAGTTTAAGGTGGGTGTTAAGGCGAATTCAAAGAAATGTTTTTTTTGCTGTATCTTCTTAATTATTGTTCCAACATATATACAAGTAATACATATTCGAGAAAGGAAATGACTCATTAAGGAATCCAAATAGGATAATCTTTATTCCCAAAGATATTATTATTTTGAGAAAATCATGAAAATAAGATTTTAACTAATTTGTTTTGGGTTCCCGATAAAACTATATCGGAAATGGTATAAAAATATACCTTGTTCGTTTTTGTATTCAAAAGTCCCCCATGGTTCCAGGTCGGTATTTTTCGTTTTTTTTTTCAAATTGTGCGATATTTTTCTTCTACTTGCCAAATCTAACGGGCGTCGATGGTTAAGTGGAGACATCCCAATTTTTAACAAAAAATTAATAACTAAAAAATACTGACCAAGATTTGATTGCTCTAACTGCGATGTATTTCATTTCTTACATTTGCTGATAGGGATTCGAGTAACGGAAAACCAATAATAAACACATTTTGCCGAAAGTGAATACAGAGAAAATCGCCATTTTGTCCAAATGTTGTCCCGTTCCTCAAATTATAGCCTTATTCCAAAAACACAAGGTTCATCTCTTGTTCTTCACACTGCGTCTGACAACAGGTCAAATACTTCATCGGGGCTCTTATGATAAAATCAAACAATTTATGAAGCTCAAATCGTGAAATTAAAATCACATTCTGTTGGAAAGCAACTCCGTGGGCAGCATTTCAATTGGATACAAGTTACCATGGGTGTGGCATCATCTCGAATCGATGGCATCAAGTTTGGTTTGATGTGCTCATTACTTCCCACTTTCTGCAATCGCGTGCCGAATAGCACAGACGAGTATTGCCGAAAGTGCGAAAGTACCCGCCCTTTTGCAGTCAGACCATGTGATTTTTGCGTTAGAAAATGATGATACATGAAAAAACTAAAAAAATGGCCATTTGACTAAATTCCTGCCCTTAACACCACTCTTAAACAATTGCAGGATACAGGCAGGATACCACCCACACCAATGATATGATGGCATCATTCTTAATTGCAGTAATGATGGGCACTATGCTTGTCAACATCTCAGAACTGTTTCTTTATCATCACAGTTACAGTCGGTCCTTCTACTTGAGGGGTGCATGTTCGGATATATGCCTTTTGTGTTCTCACTTGATATGATAGGCTGGCACTTGCACATACGTCCCATCAACAGTGGCGTACAGTAGCAGTTGATCCCGAGGGGGGAAATTTCCAAGGCGTCCTGCCAGAGGGGGAACATTCGTATGTAGTTCCCGGTAAATTGCTTCCACTTAATTGATGAAATGCGCGCGTAGCTGTGCGAAAATCCCAAAATTTACTTTAATTTTGCCAAAATTTAAGCTGAAATTGGGTCAAAATTGCCAAAAAAAAGAGGGGTGAAAGCATATTTTGGTCCGTCCCACTATTTTTGCAGCCAGAGGGGGCAACCTTTTCACCATGCCCCAGGATCCGTCTTTTGCTAGCTGAGGAAAGCAGAAAAACGTTACAAATTGTATTTATTGAAAAGCGTGAAAAGGTTGTTGTATTTAAACCAAGATATAAAATTATAACATTGAAAATCTATTTTTTTTTTAATTTTATTTTGCATGTACGTACAGGCTGGCCAGAAAAAATGTTAACACCCGGAACGACGACATTTTGATCAAAGAAAAGTATGCGGCGTCATTGTTTGGTTCTCTTTAAAGCCAATGAAATAAGCTTACATATCCCATTTATGTCATTCCAATCCAATATAGAACAAAAAAGTATGCTTCATCAATTATGAGGGGCAAACTCAACTTGGTCCGATTTCTGCCTTGAACACGTGGAATGCATGATGCAACATGAATACACTTGGCTTCATAGCACACCGTCTTCTTTTGCAGTGTTTTTCTATTTAAGAAAGTCCTTGAGATTCCTGCCACCAGGTTTTACCAAACGTTCATTGCTGTATCTACCACAACTGCGCTTCTAAAAGAGAAATGTTTGCTTGATTTTTTTCTTTTTTGCTTTTTTTAAGTTTTTTATTTTTTTCTTATGTGTTTTTGTGTTTTAAAATTTTGAGAAGTCAATATAGGCTTATTATCAGAAGTTTCTCTTTCTTTTGTTTACTTTCGTGTTTTTTGTTGTATATTCTGCCTATATAATCAATGCATTTTTTGGGAACGAATAACGAAGTTTTCTGTTGTTTGGTTTAACATCTGGTAATTTTGATGAGCGATTTGATAGGAGGGCTACTAACTCTGCTAATTGAAAGTGAACTGAACTGATTATATTTGAAAACTACACAGTATTGCTGATCATAAAGACAATGATTACACACTTCTGCAATAATGAAGTTCAAACTGGATTGTCAATATCTTCAATAGGTTTTCAATTACTATCATATCACCTCCAATAACCCAATTTTTTGAGTATGTTCCAAAAACAATGTTTCACACAATCTTACAAATGTAACCACTGGCAATCGGGACCATCTGAACTTTGTACTCTCCTTTTTGATGAAACATATCTTTTGTTTCTACATATCGCATTGAAATGAAATAAACGGCAAATAAAATTTTAATATAGCTTTTAATAGCATACCAAACCAGACTTATACATACTTTAGTTTATTTCACAAAATGTCTGTGTCCAATGTTAACATTTTTTTTTCGACAGACTGTAGTAGTGTTCAATGAAATGAAGTTAGACACACATTTTCAGTGCAATTGACAAAAATGCCCAGTCGCCTTCAGATTTTTTGCTACCAGCTATAAAGCTAAGAGATGTCACTTTATTATTTTCTTCAGCTCAAATGTAAATGAGAAGTCACAATGCACTTTTTAAATGTTGTATTACTAAAAAAAAAACAAGTTTTCTGTCTCTGTCCAGGCTATGTGTTTCATTTGATTTGATGTATTCTGAAGACGATAATTTGCACATGGGGGGGGGGAGGTTTTACAACAGTCTGGTTGTTACTTGGGGTTTCCAAGTGACCCCAAAGGTCACTACAGGTCAATTTGCTAACAACCCCAAATTTGGCCAAAAGACTGTTGACCTGAGCATAGAATAATGTTGAGTAACGTCACACACAGTTAACTTCACCAGTGGTATTATAAATCTTCTGTTAACCAGATTTTGATCAAATTAATCGTGGTTTGATGGGCTCTTCAAGGCTTGCCAGATTTATTACATTTGGACAGTGGTGTTTGTCCTAGATACAATACAGTGCATCACTATGCCCAAAAGGATTCTTCCCTTCTAATGCATAGAGAGATAATACTTAGCAACTCACTGAACTGTGTGGTGGATACTTTTTAAAGATGGACATTTGCATCACATGAGTTCATGGCCTAATAAAGTATGCCTTGTTGTTCAAGGAACGATTTACAGAACTTGGAAACAAGTCTTGACTCTACAATCTTGGAAAATATGTTGGAACACTTGTGGTAGTTTTTGAAAAATTTTCCCCCGTTCTCCCCATACACCAATGGTTCCTGTCATGTTGTCAGCAGCCTATCACACACACCCCACCCCCCCAACGTTGATATGAGGGGGGGGGGGGGTTGGGAGGACCAGATCGAATCGAGGATCGGCTTGCATAATGACTTTTTGGGTAGGGACCTAAGATGTGATCACGGCGATCATTTCATACAATTGTGTTAGTGTCAAACTAATTTTGATTCAAGATTTTAGTTTGATTCACATTTTACCACCACAATTTCGGTCGCACACACCACATACTGTCTTATCTGACGAAATTGCTGTTTTCGAGAAAAACACAATTGAAATTCTACCGGGAGATTTCATGGTGTATATGATTAAAGCAACTACCAGCTAATTTTTTC
>JAMKCH010037284.1:0-14834 GCA_023653785.1 Ophioderma brevispina | reverse complement strand
TTACAAATGAAGTTTTCTATCAACCCCGTTTGTTAGCTCATCCTTATCGCCTAGATGTAATTTGCTGGTTGAATTGTTTTTTTTAATCCCATCCCATCCGTGCACTAGGCAACTCAAGAAAAGATACTAAATTGAATCAACCACCCATGACTAACCTTGCGAACTAAATGTTCTTATAAAAGTTTCACATATGTCCACCCCCCTCCCCTCCCCTCCCCACCAATCAAGGTTGGATTCTTCTTCTCCAATGAGAAACCAGATTTGCAGGATTCAACATGAATGGGGGCGGGGGGGGGGGTGGCAATAAAGCGTTCGAATAGTGTTTGGCACTGCAGATAGTTGTAAAAATTTCATACAAATGTAAATAAGGCCCCTAATATATGGATGTAATTGCAAATGGTCTTTTTAATCACTAATCTATAACATTTAATATAAGATAAATGCCCGGTTAAGTGATCATTAAGGACCTTTAAATATTTACGGGGTGGTCCCAAAATGGGAAGTTCTCTATATGTGGCACCTTTAGAAAAACAACGCAATTCTTTATTCCTTTTCATCGTTTTGGATCCCTTTGGATCCCAACAGCTCTATTTTTTTTTTTCAACATCTACAGCTGTATTAAATTTCAATGATTTTAGGCGTTTTGAGTATTTAGACAAAATGGCGATTTTAAAATCTTTTAATGAATTAAACCGATAGTGCCTGGGACTGAATTAAAAACAATTTAATGTTTAATAGGAAGAGCACAACTGAAAGACATTCTGGTAGGAGATCTAAATTGGTCAGAGAACGAATTTAACTTTTTAATGTATAGGTTTTATGTCAAAAAAAAATGCCATTTTTCAGTGAAAAAGCACTACACCCACGCATTATACCGGTTTTGTACGTATAAACGCGACTCCCCTGACCGAATTGGCAAAATTAGAAACGTTTAATAGAAAGAGCATACTTTGAAATACTTTCTCTAGGGGATCTAAATTGTTGGTAAGATATTTAATTTTTATCAACGATTTTATGCAAAACCGGCTATTTTTCAATGGGACAGAACGCCAGAAAAGCGGTCCCTAGCGTTAGTTCCCCAATGGATCCTAATGACATAGCATCTACATTAGGACAAGTGATAAGGGGAAGGCTTGCCAGAGGCTTACTGTGATTGACTTTTGCTATTCCCAACTGCTTTCATGGCCATTTACAATGCACACATCCAAAAGGAGCTGTATGACACGTCACGAACCAAATTCAACCAATTTGTTTGTTTAGACCCTAAACTTGGCTTTCACAACCCTATTGTCGCCAAACGAAACGCTGCATTATTTCCCACATCATCCAAACACACATGCGAAATTTCAAGACAATACGATATAAGATAAACACGCAGTTAACAAAACCATTGGCTTCAAAACCCCAGTACTATAGACCCACGAACGAAGTATTCGTGGGTCTAAAAAAATGTAGGTCGAGCTAAAAAGCTTTAATAGAAACTGGTACTGTTAGCAGATGCTCAACAGATTTGTCGTAGGCCTGTTTTATTTAGTAAAGCATGTCAAATTCTCGACTTTTATTTTCAGTGTATATGCAAAAAGCACAATTTGTTAGAAAATTGAGGGCGCCATCCTCGGAAAATCACTGAGATAGCCTTTAAGCTCGTTTTCACCTTCTTCATTTACTGCTCTCGAAGTGGGACTTGGTACACCGTGTTATGAAATCATTTCGTGAAATGGAACACGGTGTAACAGTCCTTCAAAAGCTCTGCAAATACGATACCAGTAAAACATTTAATACACTTAATAATTGCACGAACCTGGTTCATCTGCTTCATACATCGCTCCATCTCTCGCACACAAACACAACCGGTCCCATAGCAGGTTAGCGGCAGCGACTAAGACGTAAAATGTAAATCCATGGACCGACCAAGTTGTGAGGTATAAAATCGCCTTTTCTCCGAAACCGTTGAAAAACGCCAGTACCAAACGATGTAAGTGATATACACAACAGGTAATACCAGCCGGTAAAAAGCCCACAGGATACGGCAAACAATATTTTCCTGACAGCACTTGAAAATAAATTCAAAATAAAGATAATGAACATCTCATAATCACCACAATGGTATCACCATCAATGATTTACAAAGCATACATGTAATATGCATTTTGCGTGCAACTGATGTTAAAAACATTAATCAGAATAATTATGCAAGTGAAATAAACAGGTTTCATTAGTTTGCTTGATAAAAAAATAAACTCCCGGTCAAAAGTTCCCCCTCCCCATTATATCATGTTTAATTCTTGGTAGGCCTATTTACAAAAACGGATAATAATCAAGCTACACGACCGAAAATTATTTGGGCACTAGAGCGTGGCTCCAACCATGGTTCAGTCGGGCAACTGAGCCGTGATAATACCCCTTCCTTCGGAGGAGACGTTAAGCCATAGGTCCAATGTACGTAGAGCCATACTTGTACATGCACATTACAGTGCAGTTTCGAAAAAGCAACGTGATTACCCCTGACTTTCCAATTCCGTCCCGGTGAATAGATCCAAATGGAAATATGTTTTGTGTTAGGGTTAACCAGGACATTTTCCGACTAAATAAATTTAACTATCATGCTTGAATAATGTAACATGCGTTTGTCGACTTGCAGGCTGCTTTCTTGACATCTGTAATGATGTTCGATGCGTAATGCCGTCCATATCACGAGGTGATCAGCATTCTGATACACATGCAACTCGAAATAATTTATACGTCCGCGCCGTCATCAATTTCTCACATATTTGTATTTATTTCTTCATGGCAGTAATTCACAAGAGGTTTAAGTAGCTCCAATTTCTCACATATGTTTATAAATTATAAACTCGAATGGACCCCTTACATGCCGTGGTGGCGCAATTGATTAGCGCATCCGAGATCTAAACGGAAGGTGGGTTCGAGTCCCATCAACAGCAAGTTCAATTTGCGATTAATAAAGCTATATACGTCCGCGCTGTCATCAGTTATATAAATATATAGAATATATATATATATATATATAAATAAATATATATATAATACACTGTTAGAACACTGTTTAAAAAGAGGGTTGTTTAAAGTGCTGTTGTTTAAGTTTTAAACAACATTGTTTAGTTTGTCGTTATAACACGTTGTTTTAAACAAGGTTGTATAAGTTTTAAACATTTTTTAAACAACTCGCAATCTTTAACCAACTGCTGTTTACCCTGGTCATCGCTCAACCTTGTTTAAAAGTCAAATTAAACAACTTGTTTAAAAAATTTTAACAACTGATGCTTAAACTTTTAAACAAGTTGTTTAATTTTTAAACAAGTTGTTTAATTTTTAAACAAGTTGTTTAATTTTTAAACAAGGTTGAGCGATGACCAGGGTAAACAGTGTTTGTTTAAAATTTTAAACAACTTGATTAATTTTGTTCTATAGTAGATTCAACCCATAGTGTCACCTCTAGTACTTTTCCGAAGGTCTTGGCATTGAATGAGGGGATGCTGCACTGGATAGAAATTAAAATTCCACGCTAAATCTATTGAACACAAAATGTAGTCCGATTAGCAGAGAAAAATCAATTCTGTGATTATGAAATAATCCAAGTAAACGTATTTATGCTACATTAATCCTCAAACATTCTGACAAATATTTGCCTTCAATGGGGCATCCAATGTAACAGGTGAGTGAATGTTACGGACTATTGAGCCCCCGTGCTTGAATACGAGGAACAAAAGCTACAAAAAGCTTTGCATTCTATAATGGAACATGAAAGGCCAGATAATCTTAGTTCGTTCATGAAACAGGTGAATCGGCTCAAATATTTTGCTCCTCTCCACCTAATCGACGTGTCAAACCTTTTATCCGGTGACACGATGGGTTTTTGAATCTACCTATAAACAGTGTATATATATATGGTCGTTGTTCATGAAAATGGTGCATTTCCAGAAATTTTGTGTCTTTGGTTAATAGACTTTTCAACAATGATTTATTGGAACAAAACGGTAATATTTTGATAGGGGCCGTTGAGCTGAATTTGGCTATATGGTTTGCCATGCTTTTCGTGTTCTTGTCTATGAGATATTTGACCTTAAAACATCGAAAAATAGGAGAAAAGCGATGTCCGAAAACAACATCAAAATTATACAAAAAAATTAAAAATACTAGCAGCTGAATTTTCCGAATACATGTTTCTTGTTGGAAACATGTGTAGAAATTATGTAATGATGTTTTTCCGTGCATCTCACTTTATTTTATATTTTTGAAATACAAACATAATGTCCGTGAAAACCTTGTTTATTACGTGATCCTTCACAAAGCAGTTGCTAAGGTTGGTAAAACTTCTACTAAGATATTGATTGGGAATCTTATTTCACGGTAAACATAATGCGGCAGTGGAAATAGTGTTTCTTCAGTCACAATGACTATTAAAAAGTCTAAGAAATGTTGAACTTTGAAAAAAATGCGACCTTTTTAAGGAAGTGAATTACGTTATCCACATTTTCAGCCAAACCAAACAAGCAATTTGAATATTGATCAAGAGTGGCATAGATAATTAGTTTCCACCTAAAAAAGTATATAAACGTTCAATCAGATAATCTTAGTCAATGGGAGAGGTGAAAATGGTCAAAAATGTTAATACTTATTGTTATTACGTTATCGGTTATTACGTTGAATGCGTTTTAGTAAATTATCAAATATAATTTGGCCAAGAATGATATGATGTCAATTAAATATACCTTTAGAATAAATTAGTAAAAGGTATCTTAATTTGTTATTATAAAGTCTAATTTCAGGACAAAGTCAATACTCAAGGATAAAGTAATAAAATAAACAAATTGGAGCATATGTTCTTGAGTTCAATTAGCAACTCAAACTTTAACTTCGTACAATAAATGTTCACCGAAACCTCTGAAGCTGTATCATGGTTGGCATATTTTGTTGATTTAAACTTTGAGAACGTAATAAGCCCTATCTTTTGTGTACAAATGTTTTTTGTGCATACTGTGCAGAATAAGAAGTGGTGTTGGCATATTATTTTTCCCGTAAAGGTATTGAACACTTAAATGTTTAAAACTAAAAACATACAATTTTGAGACAATTTTTTTGGGGTGTGCTTACCTCGAAATGCACAGTTTTAATGACAATCGACCATCTATCTATATATATATATATTCATTGCAGATAAGCTGAACATATGGCGATATAGGTCAAAACAATAAACAAGACAAACATGACGGAAAACAACTAACTGAGACATCATTGAAGTGTTTACACATGCTGTTTACCAATTTGCTAATGTTTGTTGATGAATGTGGTTCCATGCTCGATGGATAATTCCACCACGTGGAGCCAGTGTAGCGTTCTCCTTTACATGTGTCGATCTGCTTCGCATTTCGACTGGTGTTGCTTAAATTTCATCTCATTATTTGTTTGTCTGCATATTTGTCTTGCTTGATTATTTGTTTGCCTATGCGTTCATGTTTTAAGCTTATTTACTTCAGAGTGAAATTAATCGAACTAAAGGAAATGAAATCGTTGTTGTAAATTGGAAATTTCTTCACTTTGGACCTTTGAATATGGTAAAGAGCCAGTTTTTCTTAAAGAGCATCATTTTTGGAAAAAGGGAGCGTGTCTTTTGTGACAAATACGTTTTTTTAGCATTACCACTTGCAGGTATAGTTTACTAGACAATTACCAACGCAACTGTGCACAAAACATTCTCCTCAAATTTTGGAAAATTGGAGGCTCTCTTCAAAAATGTGCTGTTTATTGCTTTAACTGAACTTCTTCTGAAGACCGCAACAGCCTAATCATCTGACTTGCCAAGACTCACTCCAAATAGATCACGCTCCCTTGCTGGAGATGCTGCCTTCAGCAATGCCGCTCCTCTCCTCTTGAACACCTATCTCGCAATACCATGTTGGTAAATTCAAGCTAAGTCTCAAGACCATATGTTTTCTTGTATTCACTGATTGTTGTATAAATTATAATGTTCATCAGCGCTGTGTTATTTGTAAAGGACTTTATAAAAGCTGTAATTTTATGTATTGTAGGCCTTTGTATATGTAGGCTCTCTTTGCCATACAGTATGTCTACCTATTGCATAGGGTCTATTGCGCACCGCGCAATTCTTGTTTTAATTGTATTTTATACCACTTCTTGGCTGATTCGTGTCTAAATATTCCTTTCCCTTGATCAATAAAAAAAACCTGTCATCTCTAAACCCTTTAAAATTTTAAAATGTGCGATGAAGTGGGAAATTTTTACACCTATGCGAGGGGGAAGCTAAGACGATTTTTCCCTTGACTTCAAGTTTGGCATGTCAACCGAGAGAAAAACATGCAATCATTATACCTCACGGAAAGAGTTCCATGGCCCCTCCCCTACGAATTCTGGAGTTAAATTGGATCATATCTGTAAGATATTGGCAATTTTGTATTTTACAGCTAACCAGAGACATTTTGTTATAACAACTCGTTGCAAACACAACAGCGCGGCCTGCATGACACCACTGCACTAATGCCACTGCTCTGCAAAAACTGGGATGTTTACTTTAACACCATGGGTGTTAATTTTAACTCCCTCCTGGAATCAATAGGGCACCCACTGGTGTTAGATTTACACCATTTCGGTGTTAACCCCCTGAGGTCTACTGCTTTATTACAGCATCTCTGATTGGCTCATTAAATGATATATCAGGATATTAACCTGGAGTAACCAATCAAAATTGACCTGTCATATATCTGTACAAACATTTAGGGTTGTTTACCATGTTTCTAATTGGCTAGATACACCAAAAAACCAATGTATAGCCAATCAAATTGGCCGGTAGACCTCAGGGGGTTAAATACCATACCACCATGTTGGTGTTATGGTAAGATAAATTTTGGTGTTAGATGACACTGATTGGTGTTAATTTTACACCACAGTCGATGTAATTATTTTTTTAACACTGCCATGTGCCAAATTGACACTACTGGTGTAACTTAACACTCTCCTGGAGTCAATATGGACCACTCCCTCTGGTGTCATTTAACACCAAACTTTGGCGTTAACATTTATATTTGTAACATGTGATATTTTAGTAGAAAATGTTTGATTTTGTTATTTTTTGTTTCTACTGTAACTGCTTGCCTCTAACAGTAACAAATCAGAAACAGATCACAAAAATTTATAATTAAAATTATAATTAAAATTATACAGCAACACGGGGCGGTGTTAAATTCTAAATTTCACCACAAATAAACACCAACACGCTTGACACCGACTTGGTGTTAAAATTTTAGCACCTCAGTTTTTGCAGTGTGGCCACATGACACGAGACCGCATGACACATGACCTAATCATGACATAATAGGCCTACCTCTGCATAAGGGCGTGAAAAATCCCATGCATCTTCTGCCTGGAGACCAAAGTCGCTACGTTCTGGACGTCTGCAGCCAATCGGCATTTTCGGCCTCAGGCTTCTGACAATGCGAGTATATCGCGAAACGGGGACGATCGACTGTACTAACTTGATGGTTTGGTGTTAACACCTGTATACATGTACCGTGTAAATGCATGTATAGGTACGATACACAAATCTCTGTTTACTGTATTTCGCAGTTCAATCAAACATAATCTTGCTCAGGAAGTATTATTTTTCACACTTGTCACGTCGGATACACCGAAGCAGTCACGATAACAATCACACTAAAC
Organism: Ophioderma brevispina; assembly: GCA_023653785.1. NCBI lineage: Eukaryota > Metazoa > Echinodermata > Ophiuroidea > Amphilepidida > Ophiodermatidae > Ophioderma > Ophioderma brevispina. Next base: position 7,142 of record JAMKCH010037284.1, on the reverse strand, counting down.
TGAGAGCTCAGAAGGGTCTTTACCCCAACATTTTCATGAATTGCTTAATAGCAGCTCAGTACATGCAAGTACTATGGCCAGTTGGTAGCTTTTACGCCTGTTTCACTTTCACACACCAAGCACTACTACTAGCAATAGTAACTTCGTCAACCGTGCCAATAAAACATGCACACCAGATCAACTCTTCACGGTCAATTCGGGTCAATTGATTCAGGCACGCCCCAATGAGTATGTTTTGTCGGGGTTTTGTCAATTCAACCAGTGATTCAACCATGGAGTGTTTACACCTCGGGTTTGCATTGACGGATGCATACGTCTTCACAACATCTCGTTTTTCATTTTCATGAAACTAACATTGATAAAAATTCCTTTAAAAAGGAAAGGGCGAGTCAAGGGGAAATATCCATGTAAAAGGTATGGGAAGGGATAAATAAGATGACATTTTGTGGGAGTTTTTGCAAGTTGACTTATGTGACTTTTTGCACATACTTAGCCGAGGCATACATGAACGTAAATATTTAACACACAGTGAATAGGGGCTTCATATCCCTCTTACATTTACGATTTTTAAAGGGAAAAATGTGACCAATCAACATAGAACATACTACACCTTATTCGGGAAAACAATCAACGCTATACTACCCACCACAAGATTGACCACTGCAGACTCACCAGCAGAACTGGAAGAAGCAATTCCGGATATTTTGCATGCCGCCGACGGACGTAAAGTACTTTACAGGATTCGGCACACGTACCAACGTGATCAATAACATTTTGTTTTAAATATTATAAAGCCCTTCCCAAAATGTAAAGCTCCTACGTTCAGCAACATTGTCACCCAATGACTTCATTTTATTTTCTTAAATTTTACTTCTGTCACCCAAAGACTTAAATTTTTCAAAATGTTTTAAAAAATTTTCATCCACGCCATTGCACTATTTCAATTCATAAACAAACTTAGAACATTCGTTACTTCATGACATCTTACCTGTCATTCCACCATATTGAATCGTAAATATCACATTTTATAAGAAGTGTGCAATTCCAATCTATCTAAACTACTAACAAAATGAGATCAATGGTCACAAGCATCTAGGTAAAGGTCACACACGGTGGAAATGCACTAGTACTACTAAAAATGAGATCTGTCTGTCCGACTATGCGTTTTGACGCACATTGACCTATGGAGCTGATGTTTGGCATGCAGGTAGAAAACAACACCCTGAGGTTTATTATCAGGGTTTCAGTGTGACCAAAAAAAATCAAAAGTCATCTGGAGGTCAATTTGCATAAAAATGCCGTATAAATGCCAAAAGACCGCTAACCTGAGCAAAGAACAAGTATGAGGTCAAAGGTCTCACACACACACACACAGGACAAAGGTTGCTTTCAATTTGGCAAGAAACCCAAGTAAACAAGAAAGCTGGGTGACCACATAGTTACATCTATTCTTGACTGCAGATCACTTTTGCAACCATAAAACTACTGCCTCACTGTACATAATTGTAATAAGTAATGCACTTTTCAACCATGTCTAAATGTAATAGTAGAATGAGTTCGTATTTTCAGTCATGATCAATCAACAGTACTACGCATGCAGCAAAAAATTTAAGAACCTCATTAAAGGTGATTGATCCAATCAGAATCCGACCATTCATGTTTGCGCTAAGCCTCCCTTACATAAAAGCAATTAAATCAGTCCAACCGTTTGGATAGTGAAAGATTTTGAAACGTTTTTATTCATAACATCAAAATGAAAACATTCTTAAAGAGACATGAGGAGATTTCCAGAAAGAAGCGCCCCAATTTTTCTCGAACCCCGTTTTTTACATATTTGGAATGCTTACCAATGTATTAGATCGCACCTGAAGTGAATAAGCCGAATACGCCGTCTTAATGTAATAAGATGATGATTTAGTAGTTTCTGTCGTGCACGACAGAAAGTCAAAGCATGGTGTTAACCAGCAAATCACTGTAAAAAATTACAAATAAAAAATATTCCTTGACAACATATACTAATTTCATAATTTTTCGTCAATATTTCGTTTTTACGTGTTAAGCCAATGGCGATGTCTAAATTTGGGATTTCTTGGCCGCACTCCTCTGTTGCCGGTTACGCCCTCTATATGCATGTTTTTATTTTAGTGTTACCCCGTCGTGTTTTTAGTGCATTACCGCTCACGACGGTAAGCAGGTGTGGAAGTGTGATCGCTTTGTATTTCTACTCTTTTGAACATCAATATCTTTTTGTAAATGTACGTTCATGTTTTCGCTGGGCCTATCTTATTGAGTACATATCCATATGACGTAAAATTGCACAACATTTCATAAACTATCATACATGTAGATTTTAGCCTGAGATATAAACGGCACGAATATTTTCTGCAACACTGCTATTTGAAAAGTAGGTCAAAACCCAAGCGAATAGAGCGGGTAGCCCGTAGGCTTCCCTCGCCCAAAAATGGTCATTGAGGTCCGTGTAGATGACCGAAAAATCGCTTTTTTTATTTTCAAGTAAGAAACAAGAAAATTCTTCACAATCAAACAAACACAACAGTGGTATTGGGTCTTTGACTTAAACACTGTTTTCACTACCTTTTCCAAAAAGGAAAAATAACCATTTTTTTCTTTTGCAAGCATTAAAAACGAACAAACAACATCCCGAAAAAGGAGATCATTAGACTATTGTTAGTATTAAACATTTTGTTTTCCTTGTTACATTTCCGTTATTAGGCAAGTATAAAAAAGGTGGCATTAATTTAAACATTTTGTTCTCCTTGCTACATATTGAAAGAAGAATAAAAAAACAATTATCACAATGATTGCTTTCTGTTTTCTAATTCAAATACATGTACACACACTAAAAACATAGAAAAGTTCATTAATTCGGGCATTTCTATTTAATATTTTCACTTATGTCCTGACCCATCCATTCTGGTGTTTTTATTTATTGCCGATCTTACTGACAATCTTTTTACCATGGCCATGCCCAAAACAGAATTTATACTTTTTACAAATAAAGTTGCCTATGTTAACTATCGTAATCGGCTTACCTCTTTACTAAGAATTCGAACCTAATCAAAAGTATTACAGTGAAAACTTGTTGAGCATAAGTTTAGTATGAAAAAAACATGGAATGTTTTAAATAACTTCCTTGATAGGCAAATCAGAATTAATCTTCCTTCTTATTTTAACTTTAATGACGCCCATTAATTCTAATTTGATATAAAATTGGATCGATTAATCCCAAATCAATTGGTCGAGCAATGAGTTGCAAAAATATTTGGCGAGCGCGAGACGCAGTCGAGCCCAATATTTTAAAACTCATAGCGAGACCAATGAATATTGGGCGTAAATCATCCATTTTAATCATTATCATGCTTTGGATCCGATATTTTCACACACTTGGACTCCTCAAAACATGATAATGGTTAATATTGGCCCTAGCGTAGGATATAGTGATATATATATATATATATATATATATATATATATATATATATATATATATATATATATATATATATATATATATATATATATGTGTGTGTGTGTGTGTGTGTGTGTGTTCATAAAGAAGTACACAACGGGAAAACGGTTGTTGCTTTAGCAAATTTTCGACACTATGCGTGTCTTCATCAGGCTTTATTGCTGAAATATTACACACTGAACTGATTAAAAACAAAATAAGAATGCGCAAGTACTGCATGAGCGCGAGTTAGGCGCGTGCGTAAAACGCGAGCGTTACCAGGTGCGTCAATGTTAATGAGAGGGAAGAGACGCGCAATTTTAATTAAAGACAAACTGTGAAAATGCCTGTGAGGTAGAAAATGGGTGGGGGAGGAAGTTTAAATCAAGAGGTTCAAACCGTTGGGTTGGATTGTGTTAAGGGTATTGATCCAAAACTTTTCACGGTATTGACTCCGGAATTTGCTCTGATTGCCGAGGCATTCAATGAGCTGTTTAGATTCTATGTCATTGACTGATGATCAGGAAGTGAGAATGGACAAAGCTATGGGTTTTTCTGGATACTCCTGAATCTTAATTGTGTATCTATGTTGCGCATGCGTTCCTAATGTCATTTCCTGCAGTTTTCACCCACTATTGGATTTTTGCATTTGGTGCATTGGATCAGATAGATGACTTTTTCGTGGTGCAGTGAGTTCTTGTCTAATGGTGAAACTTTTGTCACTCGTGATGGTTACTGAAAGTTTTTGGTACTTTCCCTGTGCTTGCAGTTTTTATCAGCGGGGCTTGTGGCATGGTCTGCACCCGGATGATTTGGTTTTAGAGAACGGCGTGGTACCACTTTGACCTGGCTCCTACAAGGTGGTCGTTCGATCGGAGGTCTCCTGAAGAAATGAGAGGGACAACAGGAATCTTTTTGGAGTCGCGGGTTTGTCGATGATGTGCCAATATTTTCTGATGATGCACCCGCTAAGTGGGGAGCCTGGGGTGATCGTTACCACAAGATGAAGCGTTCACATTTTGATTTGGTTTGTATTTCGGGAAGCTGCACGATTAACGGCCGCTGCTTTGGCTATTTGATTTGAATCAGATCCTCCTTGTAGCCACGGTTTTTGAGGTTGTTGTTGATCAAGAGTTTTGGTTTGTTTCATGAACCGTCCGTCAATCAGAGCAAATTCGGTCGAAGCGCAGGCGGCTATATGGTATGTTACAGTGCAGTGTCGGGGTGGCACTAGACGGTAGCAAGTAACGCGTGTTTGTCTTTGCTTGCTATAGAGATCAGAATTTATTTGGCCCTCAGACAACTGTCACGCGTAATAACATCCAAGAATGAAACTACAGAACTAATAATAAATGATCAACAACTCAAAACCGTGGCTACAAGGAGGATCGGATTTCAAATCAAATAGCCAAAGCAGCGCCGTTAATCGTGCAGATTCCCTGAATACAACCCAATCAATGTGAACGCATGCCTCTTGTGGCTAAACTTATCACCCCAGGCTCCCCCACTTAGCGGGTATCTTCAGGAAACACTGTCACTCTATCTATACCACCCGCGACTTCCCAAAGCCTTCCTGTTGTCCTCTCATTTCTTCTTTTCAGAGACCCTCCGAATCTGAAGACCCACCTTGTAATAGCCAAGGTCAAGAGTTGTACCACGCCGTCCTCTAAAACCAAATCATCCGGTTGTAGACCATGCCACAAGCCCCGCTGAATAACTGCAATCACATGCGAAGTACCAACACTTTCATTAAAATCACGAGTGACAAAAGTTTCACAACCATTAGACGAATCAATTCAAACCACGAAAACTTCATCTATCTGATCCAATGCATCAAAAATGCAAAATCCATCTGTTGGTGAAAACGGGAAAAGACATTAGAATAACGCATGCGCAACCATAGATCCACAATTAAGCATTTCAGGAGTCATCCAGAAAAACCCTAGCTGCCCACTTCTCACTTCCTGACCAACTCAGTCATGACATAGATTTCTAACAGTCATTGAATGCCTCGGCAATCAGAGCAAATTCAGGCGTCAATACCGTGAAAACTTTTGGATCAATACCCTTCACCCATCAACCCACGTTTTGAACCAAAGAGGTTCTATATAGATGATAGGCAAAACGTTACGTATCTTTAGAAATTCACCGTTCGCATTTTTGCCGACACAAAGCAACATAAGTACCAACAATAGAAAGCAATGGCTGCCTCCGCTTCTTCCGCATACTGTGGTGCCGCTTTGCATATCCCGTAATGCGGTAGTGTATAATACAATAATGTATGTGTTAGACGTGGCCAGTTGTAATAATAGTGGTTACCTGGTCATTGTGCTCAGATCTCTTTTTTCTCATAATGCACGCGCGCTTGGTGAAAAAGATGTATTCGGAGGCGTTTATTTAAATCAAGACACTGATGTGTCATTCATATCTTGTGTGGCCATGGGTAGGACAACTTTAACCACCCAATAGCACCCAACAATCCAAAAATGTGAATATTTTGGCGGTTGTTTTTAATCGAATTGAACATTATGTGTTATACAATCACCCAACGATATATTCCCGGCAATTTCAAAATGTCAGCGCCCAGCACGTACGATGTTTGAATGCGTTTCACCCCCTGGTTTGAACCAAAGAGGTTCCTATATAGATACGAGAGGCAAAACGTACGTAATCTTAGAAATTCACCGTCTCGCATGTTTTGGCCGACCACAAGAAAACATAGAGTACCAACAATAGCACGCACTGGCTGCCTCCGCTTCTCCACATACTGTGGGTGCCGCTTAACGCTTTGCATATACACTAATCGTAGTGATACAAATTGTGTATGTGTTAGAGGTGCCAGGTGTAATAATATGGTACCTGGATCATTGTGCGCAGATACTCACTCGCTTAGGTGCTTCGGCGCGCTTAGGTGAAAAGATAGTCATGAGGGTGTTTATTTAAATCAAGACACTGACGTGTCATTTCAGATCGTTGTGTTGCCATGGGTAGGACAAAATTTAACCACCCAATAGGCACCACCCCCCAACATCCAACAACGATATTTGCCGGATTGTTTTGTATCGAATTGACATTATGTGTGTATACAAGCACCCAAACTAAATAATTACTCCGTGTGCAATATTCAAAAATGTCATCGCCCAGCACGACGACTGGGTTTTGATGGGCTTTCACCCCCTTGGTTGGAAACCTCTTGATTTAAACTTCCTCCCCCACCATTTTCTACCTCACAGGCATTTTCACAGTTGTCTTTATTTAAAATTGCGCGTCTCTTCCCTCTCATTAACATTGACGCACCTGGTAACGCTCTCGTTTCCGCACAGCGCCTAACTCGCGCTCTGCATTACTTCGCATTCTTATTTTGTTTTTTAATCACGTCAGTGTGTAATATTTCAGCATAAAGCATGATGAAGACACGCACAGTGGCGAAAATATTTGCTAAGCACAACCGTTTTCCCGTTTGTCCTTCTTTATGAACACTTGGTTTCCTTCACGGGATTGCATCTCACCAGATCCGGTTATAAAGTCTGTTGTTTCGTCAAATACAATTTCTGGTTTTCTAGATATATATATATAAAATCTATATATATAAATTAGACAAAGTAATCGACCTCTGGGAAGGCACCGTTTACTATGAGGTTTCACGTAGTGCCCTCACTTCTCTGGGTACCGA
>JAMKCH010037283.1:0-14515 GCA_023653785.1 Ophioderma brevispina | reverse complement strand
TATAACAACAATTCATTCCATGGATTTGGTATTATAGAATACATCAACCATTTTCTCTTGCACATTTTCATAAAACAACTTGGTTTACTTAGCCATGGGCATTAAAAGCAACTAGGCAGTCCCCGGGTTTCGCGATCACCTGGGTTTTGCAATCACCTGCCTTGAATGACCCGGCATCAACAATCGACACCACCAAGTTTCATGTCCATAAACCAACATTTACCCCATTGACCTCCTTTGACCTTGAATGACCCCAATGACGTTTGATTTGATCTACTAACCAATACAAACTCGGCCTTCGTTCGGTCAAGGGGCACCCACCCACCAAGTTTCAGGACCGTGCGACACTCGGTCTCCGAGAAAATAGACGCGGTCAGACACACAGACCACCGGTATATGTATAATGAGGTTGTGTAGGGTTCACTATACATTGTGCAAAAACATGAGGCCTAACTCTTGCTTTGGACAGGACTGGAGTCTGAATAATGGCAAATTTATGCATGTCTCTAATTAGCTTATTTGCATATAACAAGAAAACAAAAGCTCAAGTAACAAAATAAACAACATTCCTTATGAAATTTGCCACATTTTGGTACCAAGGTCGATATACTTTGGACGATGTATGACCACTTTGACCTTTGACCTCGTGTCAAGGGCACTAAAGGTCAACAGAAAAAATGGCAACATCGTTTTTCTGAATAGTCAGACCCAGTAGAATACATTTATAGTGGTTGCCAACAATTAACATGAACTTCATAAAATCACTCTCTGAAGAACATAGGCCCCTCCACTATATGGGCAAAAATGTTGATCACCCCTCAACAAGCGCAGTTTGGAATTCAAAGTATGCAAATCAGGTAGCTAATTTGCATAACAGAATTATACAAATTAAGCATTTCTCATTTGCATAATACACATACTCTGTGTACCAATTCCTTAAACATTACCAGCAGCCTATACAAACGATGTCAATAATATTGTTAATTAAGGGGCCCTTCCTTCTGTTCTTGCTCTTAAATCCATTAAGCTCTTGGAAGTCCACTATGAAAAAATTACACATTAACACAATACAGTACTTTCCTCTTTGAATGTTTCAAATTTTTTTGCATATTTATTTCCACTTTCAAATAATACTTAAAAAAGGTTAAAATATTGCATACATAGAATGGCGTGGTTCATTTTTCTAGGAAAACAATTTGATACAAACAACATCAAAATATATATAATAAAAAGGAAACATCTTGTTTTGGCAAAGAAATTCATGTATAAGATTAAATCTTTACAACCACATGAAAAACATACAACTGCAAAGTACATGTAATGCAGACATGGAAGTTAAAATTGGAAATTGGGAATGCACGGCTGACCACCATTTTTGTTGCACATGTGGAGGACTTGTTCCCTGGGACTGGGAGGGGTACTTAACACAAATGACCATACAGGGACGTGCTGCAAACATTGGTCTCATTTTCAGCCTTCTGGTATATGAATGACCCCTTTTTTGTGCCAATTTTGGAATAGCAATGGATCAGGTTTTTTCAAAATTTTCTAAAATTTGTAAGACAAATAGTCGCATTTGCACAATCTGAAGCCAAAATGTTCTATAAATTGTTGGAAATTAGTTGAATTTCCTTAAAGGTGCATGTTCCGATCGTCTTTGAGACCCCCTTATTTACCCGGAAGTAGTATCTATTTTGATATCAGATGAAAGGCCGTATTTTTCTCATTGTCGTCTCCATTTCATTCCCAAGATGTAAACAAAAAAAAACGCTGTTTTAGTGGTTAACCATCAATATTAGCACAGTATTGAATAGGGCTTTGCAACATGCATTATTGCGTCTTCTATCAAAACCGCAAGTTTGTTTCCCACGGTACTTGATGGGGTGTATGTGCAAGTGCCAGGCTTTCATATCAAGTAGAGAACACAATACACATAAATCGGAACAAGCACCTTTAATCTGAATCCAAAATTTTTCAAATTTGCTAAAAGGGTAAATATTTTGAGGAAAATATGGCAAATTTGTGTTAAATTTGGTCCAAAATCTGCATCACTGTTAAAGCAATGGGTCCATTTTTTGGCAAAAATTGGTATGGATATGGGTCCTACTTCCAGACTCCAGAGGCACGTCCCCTACCCAAATCAAACTTGAGAACCACCTGGACTTGGTCATGGAAATTGCTTGGATACTATGCAGTAAGCTAACAGCTATTGAGCACTAAACAAGCACATGCTGTGAAGCCATTGTAAGTGAAAAACTGATCACTGATCACAGAAGTATAACAGGAGGAATCGTATTATGGAATAGCCCAAGCCCGTAACCGATTTTTCTCACACCCAGCATGCCGTGGTGGTTATTGTGCAAGCACTTGCACACCATCAATGTTGTTGCACAAGCACACACACATAAAAAATCTGTGCGATACTTGTTATGTTATCAGTGTTGCATTTCCCCAATGTTCCATTGTCTGATCGGCAGATTTTTCCTAATGCGAAAACCAAGGAAGAAAACATCCCTCTAAAAGATTCCCACATTCCTAATGCACAGAAAGTCTCCTGAAGACCCCTGTTACTTTTGCTTTAGGAAAGAGGTATTTGAGTCAGAGTGACAGCATGTGGTATCAATAAATTGTTGTTTTCACTCACTAAATATATACATTGAATTAAAACACTCATGTCTCATAAATATACATTTGGACTTTCTCGATATCATTGGTCCACTGGGTGATGTTAAAAACTATGATAATGAAGTGTGTATGCTCATTATAATACTTGTGGGAACCTTGAATCTGGTTTCGCTGTTTCAGGAAAATCCGCCTCTATGTTCTGAGGTATGTTATAATAAAACATCTTTGTCACTGACCAACTGAACAGCCAGTCCTTTACACTTGCCATTGGTGGTGAGTGTAAAAGACTGAATGGTCAGCTGGTCAGTAGTCAGTGATCAGTTTCCTTACACTTGCTGTTGTGTTATAACATTGCAAGTAGTTGTGACAGGATCTGCCAAAAAACAGATTTGTACTAGGAATGAGTGGCATGTTTCAAACGAGGGTCTCTGGTAACTTGGAAGAATTTTAAGAGTGGCGAGTTGAGGGCTGCATGTAACATGGATCAGCATTCTAAACATTTGGCAGTTGGACATTCTGAAGCATCAAGTGTAAAATAATATACCGTATTGTTCCTAATAAACGCCCCGGGGGCGGTGCATTTTTCAAAAGGGAGGGCGTTTATTACAGTCAAAAATGGAAAGTAAAAAATCCTGCAAAAGTCACCTTACACACGCTTATTTTCGCTGATTACCAAAAATACAAACGAACGAGCAGGGGGACGCTGTTTTCGCACCTCCCAAGGTCAAAGTTCCATGCTAATTAAACTATTACAACTGTGCACAACAGCGATTATGATACTGATTACGACAGTCCCGGACATTTAAATCATGTGATTTAGGTAAGGGACCGAATCAATACTCAAACGGCGGGCGTATTACGGTTGTGCCCGGTTCCAGGCGGTTCATTTAATCCGCTCGATGATCTGAATCCTCTAACCCGATTAAAGACACTATCAGTGATTTGAAAAATATTTGAAATTTGCAGGAATAGCTTCAAAGTGAAGGATAAGTCTGTGGAATCCTCATAGCTTACCTTTTCCAGCTGTAAAATTGACAGAAAAGAAGAAAACGGCAGTGTTCCAAGATACGATTCTCCATTCAATTATGTGTTGTAGTAAGTGTCCGTTCGGACAGTAATTACTAAAATCTCCGATTTTGTCCTTATTTGGTTGCTTCTGGTATTATCATTTGCAGGGTATGTTAGGATACCTGTACTTCTTACATACATGCAAAAATCTGATTTTTGATGATTTTTTCGATTTGCTGATTTAGCAAATCACTGATAGTGTCTTTAAGTAATTCAGCAAACTCAATTAATTGAACCGCGCGGAACTGGAAAACGCCCGCCAGTTGAGTATTGAATTCGTCCCTAAGCTTCACTCATTTTCTTGAATTGTTTTATCCAAAAATCGTAGGGGGGGCATTTATTAGAGCAGGGGCGTTTATTAGGAACAACACGGTATGCACACTATGGAACTAAGATAGAGGAATGCTACATTTTGGTTTTATTGGACAGTATTGGAAAGAATTAAAGCAATAATTTGGGAGTTTCGGTAACCTGACCCATCTGACACACTTATGAATTCGGAACCCATCACGGAATAAAGAATGTTTATTTCGTTAAGGTTTCCGAATTCGTAAGTGTGTCAGATGGGCCAGGTTATGGAACTCCCCAATAATTGCAGTTTTTGAAGAGCAGCCACAATATTCAAAATGTGAGATTTTTGCAGAGTTGTCATGACAATTGGCTGGTAAACTACACCTATGATTGGTAACCCTCGATTAAAATTTAATGAAAATGCAATATTTCATTACGAAATAGCACCGCATCATGAAAATAACCTGTAACTTGACTTGCATGAACCGACAGAACAGTTAATGGATGAGTGTAGACACATACCTGGCACTATTTCCCGAGTTATTTCATATTAGAAGGACCTTTCCAGAAATTATTATTGGGGATCCCTAATATTATTCTTCTAATTACCAAATTCCTTCTTTTCCGACACACAATTTTGAGCTTTGCCATTCACAGGTTATTTTACTAGCCAACATGCAAATGTGCACAAATCTCAACATTTTTACCAACTTAGGGTGCTCTTCAAACAAATGTGCAATTATTGATTGCTTTAACAAGCCAAACCATGGCAAAAAAGGATCATGTGCACACGTAACATGAATTACGGCAAATGCCATGACACTAAAAACATGAGACACTCACGACAGAAATGTCAATAGTTTTATATTATGTTAGAGCTTATGCTACTTCAGGCGAATGTCTATTAATTTATAGAGAGAGAGATTTGAAAATTTCTTGGCAAGAAGATCGAATCTGTAGATATATGATTGGGCGCGAGAAAGGGGTATCGTTATTTGGATCAATGAAATATGATATTGAATAAACCGGTTAATAATCAGTTGTTGGTTACACATTTGAATATATTTATATGGCGATTGTTTCAGAATACAATACATTCAGAGAAATATTGGTTTGTCATATTCGCTTTGAAACAAGGCCTATTTCTACAACTACTAGTTAGTGCCTAGTCCATATATTGATTTCAGCTTTTCTAATTATGACTGTAAGTGGTTTAGGACCTAGTCTGTCACACTGAATTCCTTCTTGTTAATCATCTCCCAATTTTTAGGTTCCTGTTTTTCACTCCTTATGATGGCTTTATGTGTCTATTAAACTAGAGAGGACTTTTTTGGTCACTGAAGTATAATTTCTTAGTCAGACATCAATCAGTTCATACCTGTCCCTGCACTATCATAGTTACACGGTATAGGGGGTAAACAGATTGAGGTCAAAGGTCATTACAGCTACTTCAGGTCCCATCATTTTTTTTTGTCTCACCTGAGATGAATGGTATATCGTCCAGGTCACTCTTTTTTTTGCATTTTTACATTTTGGCATTAGGATTTCATTTTTGAACTGTCACCTAAAGACAGATCTAATCTCTCATCATAGCAATTCACAAGCACTCTCCATGTCAACACCCCGCTTGTAAAGGACATTATAAACTTCTAAATGATACCACACTTCATCTTTTGGATGTTCTATATTTGAGATACTGAACCAAACCTTATCTGAATGGCATTTTCAAGTATTTATTTTTTGCAAGACAACACTCGGGCTTTCTATGGGAGCGAAAGGACCTTCTACTTGTGTCCCATGGCAAAATTGAAGCTGTGTGAATTGTATTCACAATATCTATTTAAAAACATGTTCTGATTTAGACTAAACATATTTGTGCATGGGTTGACTCGCCGACAGTTTTGGAACAAGACATATTGCTTTTATAAATAAATGATTCACTTCTAGAATTTTTGTTGAAATGGCAAATCTTCAAAAAGGTGTATCTCCTGGGTGCATTCTTTTAAAAACCAGAGGGTGTTTTGAGGTCAATCCCCAAAATGCACCAGTTTTGGGAAATGTCACCTTAATATGGTCATGTGATCACATAAAAATCCTATCTTAACCCATAAAACCCTGACTTTAACCTCTTTTTTCCTACAAAGCGTTAGTATGATTATGAAATGTCTTGTGGTTCTTAACTTTTGGAACACTTTTTATCCCTAAGAACTGATGTGTTTTTAGTACAGTACGTTATAGGCACAATGGCTATGCATCATGGGATTGATTCAAAATGCCCTCTGCTTTTTTAAACCAGTAACAATCAATTGAATTTTGGCTTTTGTTCAGTTTAAAGGAACACTAGGCACCTCAGGCCCTTGACCCCAAACTTACCGGAAAATTGAATTCTTTTTCCTTTTCTCATCTCATCTGCAAAATATTTTTGGCTGCCTTTTCTTTCCCTTTATGATGCTAGCAAAGTAGGTTGTACCTGTGTTACCAGGGGAAATTGTTTGTACAGAAATTATGTGCTATTGCAATACAAAACATACGTGGATTAAAAATTACTTGGACAGGAGATACGCACACTTCATGTAAGCGCAACAAGTTACGCGGCGCATTCTTCGACCAATTATGCGTCGCGAAATGAGGTGCGATGTTCCTCCTGACTCACGCAGTCCATGCTCGCGTGTGTTCGATTCTGTCCAACAAATTATTAATCACACTGTAAATTGGTATGTCAAATTCAACTGAAATTTTGTACACTATGGTTGGTATTCTGAAAGGGAGACTAACTTTAGACCTGGGTTTAAACCAGGGTTAGTCCTACAAGAGGGGACCTTTTTTCTTACAACATACTCTAAAAGTGTGCTGTAACAGGTGAGAGAATTCCTCATGGATGGGCTGCTCCAGCCCATCCGTGAGGAATTTTCTCACCTGTTACATTTAACTTTCACAGTATTTTGAAAGGAAAAAAGGTGCCCTCTTGTAGGACTAACCCTGGTTTAAACCCAGGTCTAAAGTTAGTCTCCCTTTCAGAATACCAGCCTATGTTTACAGGTGACTGCCTTTCTCATGAAACACAGAAAATATATTGTAATTTGGTGGGACACTGCTTTAAGTACTACTTAGACTACTACTTGTAGATGAATAGTAAGAAATGACACCTTTCACAACAAAATACAATTTTACCACGGGACCCACCTTGAGACTTGAAGGTTTACTTCTCTTTCAAGTAATTTCCAATATTGTTCTCTCTCCCAATTTACAATAACATTACATTATCAAAGCTGCTGAAAAAGGCTTTAATTTCAGATTTGCTTAGTTCTACTGTAACAATCAATGTTGCTAAGTATGGTACCTATTTGTTACTTGAAAATTGATTCTTGTTGCTATATGTAGGTTAAAGGTACATTTCATGATCGATTTTTTAGCATCATTTAATTCTTTAGTATATAGTTCAATGGATATCAATGAAATAAGTTTATGGAAAAGATTTTCACGTTTATTTCCAATATGGGCAGAAAACTTATCACACTACAAAGGCTAACAATATAGTTGGGTCATTTAACAATTCTGTGACAGTGGAGAGCAGAGCATCATTTCTAAATGGATTTGTCTTCTGTGGAGGTTGATAAATAAATTTAGAAGGGGTGCCCCTCCTGAAAGTGTGGGCGGAATCTAGGAGGGGGTAAATTCATTATACAGTGTAAAAAATGAAAAATGCTTGGATTGCTGTAAAAAGGTAACCAAAATGTTTGTCTTGTTACAAGGATTAAAAAAGGTTGGTTTGTACTACTTATAACTTATGGTTATGGAGATATAAGACAAAAATCGTCAAATGTCAAAGGTCATCACAAAAGGTTATATCTTTAATACTGCTCCGATTTTTTTTTAAAATGGGCTCAAATTGTTCCTCAAACACTGCAACAAAAACATTTTGCATCGTCTAACTTATTTTTTTTTAAATTCGGAGATCAATAGAGGTCAATGGGATTGACCTTGTTTGTCATTTATCTTAATAAACAAATACAAATGAGATCGCCAACTACTTTGTTGCAATCCCTGTGAAAAGGTTAACAATTTGAGAACAGTTTTAAAGAAATCAGTGCAATATTAAAGATTTAACCTTTGGTGATGACCTTTGACATTTGACAAACATTGTCATATACCTCTGTGACCATACCTTGTAGGTAGTACAAACTAACCTTTTTTTAGTCCTTGTAACAAGACGAACACTTTGGTTACCTTTTTGCAGCATCCAGGCATTTTTCATTTTTTACCCCTGTATTAAGAATTTACCCCCTCCTGGATTCTGCCCACACTTTCACAAGGGGCACCCGCGCTAAATTTGTTCATTAACCTTCTTAGAACACAAATCCACTGAGAAATGATGCTCTGCTCTCCACGGTCACGGAATTGCTCCAAATGACCCAACTAATACCCTATAGATTAATTTGTTATAAGAGAACACTGTATAACCTTTGTTTGTGACATCATAAATTTTATACCCCCTGACACTTGGCAGAATCTATTACATGTACACACATGCATGCTCCCAGACTAGGTCATTTGAAGCAATAAATAATTTCATTTCAAATTTCTGCCCATGTTTACAAAAAAAAAAAATACTGCAAGTAAACTTGCGTCATCCTCCTGGCAAGATGGCAGTCTGGAACATGACCTCAGATGACCTTTGACATCATCCACATATGAAGGAACCCCTATTGCACCTTAACCCCAAGTCTGGTTTAAATCGGACTTAAACTTTTCAAAGGAGACGCAAAAAACAAAAACCTAACCAAAGCCTAACCAAACTGAAACACACACACACACACACACATACATACACATACGGACATTCGCACCCTCGCAATATCCCCCTCTGCTTTTCAAGCCAGGGGGATAAAAAACCTAAAAATGAAAGAAACTTCAAATTTCTTCAAATGACCTAATATGCAAGACAGATTATACATATTTGCAATGGCTGAGGTCTAAGGTCCGTATGCACAAAAGTGTTAGACCAGGTCTAACTTTAGACCCGGTCTAAGTTGAATATTTTGTCCCACCAGAAAATACATTTTCCTTTACACTGACACAAGGTATTTTGTATTTATTTTGAAATTTGCATTTAAATCTTTCAGATTTGCTAGTTACTTTACAAAGAAAGTGTGAATAACTATTACTTTGAGGCAAAACTAATTTTGACTTAAACCAGGTCTAACTTTATACCTGGTCTAACTTTTGTGCATACGGACCCAAAGTCTCTGATGGCTCATGAAATGCACCTTTATATAATTCGTCATGTGAGTGAAAGAAGGTCATAAGTACAATAGCTGCCATGTAATACATCTGTGTACTGCCATTACATAATTTATCTTTCCTTGAGCCAGTAGCTCCAGCCACTGACCACAGTTTGGGTTCATCCTTCATGTAAGACTGCATGAAATTAGCCTAGCATGAAATCTTCTATAAGAGGATCAAAGGATTACAAGGATTGTACAGCTTTATTCCGTAAGAGAGTCTTTACTCTAAGTCTAACTCATTAATATCTTACACCAAGGACACAACAAAGTTTGGCATAATAGTATGTTTGTATGATGGGCATTTCTGACAAATGGCAGCTATTGTACTTAAGACCTTCTTGCATTCATGACAAATTGTTGCTTATATTATTAAGTAGAGTTTCATATGAAGCAATGATTGCTTAATTCTATCCCTAAGATGTGAGATACATTCTAAACAGGCAGCTCTTGTGATTGCTTAGATTTTGTTAGAATAGTATAGTGCCATAGGGAATACACAATCAGAATCTTCACTAAGGTGTATATCGTTTATATAGTACCCTGTCATCTACCTTCAGAAGCCAAATCTACAGCTTTGAAGGTACATCTAGAGAACATACTCTACTTGGTTCATGGCAGTGGTCCAGAAGATGTGTTTAACCAAACAAATTAAACACCAAAGCTGGTATTCTTAAAGGGAGTCTAACTTTAGACCCGGGTTTAAACCAGGGTTAGTCCTACATGAGTGGACCTTTTTCCCTTCCAACATACTCTAAAAATGTGCTGTAACAGGTGATAAAATTCCTCATAGATGGGCCATGAGGAATTTCTCACCCTTTGCATTTAACTTTCACAGTATTTTGAAAGGAAAAAAAGGTTCACTCATGTAGGACTAACCCTGGTTTAAATGAAGGTCTAAAGTTAGACTTTCAGAATACCAGCCCAAATGCATGCCTTTTACCATATTCTATTTTGTAGCAAACTTTTTTTTAGCCTAATAGGCCTATAATGATAATGATGAAAACTGAATCCTGTTTCATTGTTTTTAAGGTTTGCCTTTATAAAAAAAAAAACACTGTAAACCTGTTTCAATCATATGCTCATAGAGAAATGTTTTAATCATACATGTATATGCTCAAAGAAAAAATGTTATTTCATTTAAAAACAACAAACATACACAATGCAAATATAAAAATTAAAACTGATCACTGCAAGTAAAATATTGGTACACAGCAACCATTTCAAGTTTAGCACACACAAAAATGGTGTCAGTTAATTACACCAACTCAATCAAAATCTTGAAAAATACGTGTGAAGCCAGAGAATATTCTTAAAATAGTAAAATAGGTTGTCACCTCAAGCAATAACTGCCAGAGTTTTGATAGAAAACAAATCTATTTGAACTCTACATTAGGCCAATGAAAGTCAATGTTATGTTTCCCATAACATTTTTGCAAATCATAATGAGGCAACTATTTCATTTTTCATTATTCATAATTTTGCAGTAACAGTCATTTCACCAACCTTCATCGTGATCTAATACCTACAATATTGTGTCAAAACAACACCCTACATTTAGAAATGATTTTGCAAGTGTTCTTTGGTTTAAACCAATGAACTTCTTTGGGATTTCAGCATCTCAAACGCGGGCAGAAAATCATAACACGGGCGGGTTACGGGAAACATAACATCGACTTTCATACGTCTTCAGATGAAATAGCTCATCGAGTTAACTACATTTGAAATCCACATCCCTCTGTGGAATACTGATCTCATGTCACACAGAGGGAGTATAGATTCCAAATAGAATAGCCTATTATTTAGGTTACTCCATTTGAAGTACATACCTCCCTCTGTGGAAGATGAAGGAGAAGTCTTCTACAGGGGAGTATTGATTCCAAATAGAATAACCCATAGGGTAACTTCATTTGAAGTACACACCCCCTCTGTGGAAGATGAAGGTGAAATCTTCTACCGAGGGAGTATGAATTCCAAATAGAATAGCCCATTGGTAACTTCATTTGAAGTACATACCTCCCTCTGTGGAAGATGAAGGTAGAATCTCCTACAGAGGGAGTATTGATTCCGAATGGAATACTTTGTCTCGTCTGAAGTATGAAGTGGCGACGCGCACGTACACCCAGTGCCGCCTTTTAGGTAGCAGACCTCTAAATAGTTTGCTATGTATTGACTATATAATATATTTGGACGTAGCTCGAAAAGTAGCTCGGAAACACCCAAAAATTTTGGTATCAAAATTTAACTAAATCGGTGCGCTTTTTATTTTTGTCAAATGGTTACAAGGTTCACGACACACTTTTTCGCTATTTGTGATAATTCAGAGCAATGCGTGTTCCGTACTTTCAAAATATCGTTAGAACGCATTACGAGGCTTGTGCCGACCGTCCTATTTTTTCATCAAAATCACTGTGTCTCAAGTTTGCTTATATATTCGTAATCTACACACTCGCAGCTACATTTTGACACCAAATTTAATTCTTCAATCGAAATAATAACCTAGTGCAGCGTGTATGAATATTACTTTCAGTGAAAGGTATCCCACACTTTTCACCGGAACTATTTAGAGGTCTGCAGTGCACTTGTGCTTTACCTACGCGCGCGCGCTGAAAGTCGGTTAAATGTATACGCCCGCGTCGCTACTTCATACTTCGAGCTGGACAGAGTATAGGGTAACTTCATTTGAAGTTATAATATAATATATTTGGACGTAGCTCGAAAAGTAGCTCGGAAACACCCACAAATTTTGGTATCAAAATTTAGCTAAATCGGTGCGCTTTTTATTTTTGTCAAAATGGTTACAAGGTTCACGACACACTTTTTCGCTATTTGTGATAATTCAGAGCAATGCGTGTTCCGTACTTTCAAAATATCGTCAGAACGCATTACGAGGCTTGTGCCGACCGTCCTATTTTTTCATCAAAATCACTCTGTGTCTCAAGTTTGCTTATATATTCATAATCTACACACTTGCAGCTACATTTTGACACCAAATTTAATTCTTCAATCGAAATAATAACCTAGTGCAGCGTGTATGAATATTACTTTCAGTGAAAGGTATCCCACACTTTTCACCGGAACTATTTAGAGGTCTGCAGTGCGCTTGTGCTTTACCTACGCGCGCGCGCTGAAAGTCGGTTAAATGTATACGCCCGCGTCACTACTTCATACTTCGAGCTGGACAGAGTATAGGGTAACTTCATTTGAAGTGCATTGATTCTGACTGAGCCTTAAAATGAACTTAATCTGTCGATATCAGGTACATGTCTGAAACTTAAAAAGGTGCAACGAGAGATTTCAAGACATCAACATTTTCTGTCATAATATATGTAGTGCTTTCATGTATACCAGACACTCAATAGATTTCTTGCCTTTTATTTGGCTACAGAAATAACTTAAATGTGAAAACAAAAGTGATTTTGATATGCTTTTAATTTCAATATAAAACATAGGCTGAATTTCCTATTTGCTCCAATAGGAAATTAGAAATTTCACAATTTTGGTACCAAAGAAATAATTCTCAGCTTAATCCTTTCACATGGGGATATTTTTGATTGAAATCTTTACATCAGTGCAAAAATCAAAATGTTCACATTTTTTAGGGACACCTGTTATGTGAAATCTCTCGTTGCACCTTTAACCATTGTTTTTTTTCTAACAAATCAATACAATAGTTAATCAGGTTAAACAAATCTATTTAAAATGTTATGCTGACAAAACCATACTTATTCAGTAAGATTCAGTGCTTTAAAAGTACCCAGTCATCACGCAAAGAAATTTAATACTGTGTTTGTTGCATTGGTAAATTTGCACACAAAGGGGTTAAACAGTTGAGGTAAAAATAGCACCAATTAACGTCCATCATTCGGACAAATGCATAGGCGGCAGACTGCATGAGCTGGGGCTCCTAGACCTGCTTGCAAGAAGAAGCCCCGCATCCAACATCATCACAAGGACTTCCTCGCCAGACTGATGAAGCTTCGTCGGCAAGGTATTCTGGAAAGCAATCCTGGCATCCTCAAGAGTCTTGCCTTGTTCCTTGTCAAGCTTCATCATGACCTCCAGAGGATTGGAGATGTGAAGGTACGCCGATTTGATGGTGGCAAGAACAACTTCGTGACATTTTTTCCACTCCCACTTATTGCACAACTGCTTCCACTTTTCGGCCGCGTTCTCAAGACGGGCCGACTCGCTTCCACTGCTGTATTTCTCGATCAGGGAAAACATGTCGGGAACATTCCGCGGGAAGATGTGAGGCTTGATCAACTCTTCTGGTAAGACGGTGTGGAAAATGAACGATTCAAACTTAAACGTGTGCTGTCCGGCGAGCATGGCCCATTTTTCTTTGTCACGACGCCGGTTGTCGTCAGAGCTGTCGGAGCTGTGACACGTGAGCGGACAGTCTTTGCCTTGGTCGCAGAGGCATTGTTGCTGCTCTTCATCAGAGGAGCTTTCTGACATAATTTGATCTTGGAAAACTTAGTCCATGATATACCATACCCAAGAAGTATGTGATGCTAAAACAATCACCTTATATACCATTTAACACGGAAGACACAGATGATGTCAAGTTAGCACATCATTTTGAAGATTCCACTCTCATCAAATGTCACAAAACATTTATGTTCCTCAACTCCACAGGCAACAGTCAGTTTGAGCAATCTATAGCGATTAAGCTCCCCCTTAATAAGCTTACTTCAAACTGCACCCTTAGTCCAATTACTCCTGAGGAAATAACTGAAGATTTTCACAGATGACTCCTGCATAAGAAACATAATGACAATAGATAAAATGTCAGGTTATTACACTCTACAGGATACCACAGAAGAAACCCTGTCTAATTTCCTGTTTGTATTTGAGGCCTATGATTCAATGCTACTAAAGATGACAGGTTTCTGTGGATGTGTGGCACGTGGATGGCACATGGTAATAATATACCTACTACACTACAGTTGTTGTAAATTGCAGAATGTAGAACACTGTAATAAAGAGTATAATGTGTGCGAGTTGTTATTACATTGAGTTATGATTTAGTATGCACATTGCTATCTATATTTGAGCTGGCAAACATGATAGCCTGATCACATGTCTGGAGTATAACATGCACATCATTTGAGGGTGGAAATACTAGTCGGAGGTACTCTGACAGAAATCTGAAGGTGCAATAATTCTCAATTTAATCCTTTCAGATGGTGATGTTTTTGATTGAAAGCTTTCATTCAGTGCATAAATCAGGGCTTTTGATTTTT
>JAMKCH010037282.1:0-22199 GCA_023653785.1 Ophioderma brevispina | reverse complement strand
TTTCCTGGCAACACTGCTCTTTAATGCTGTCATACCCCCAAGTTATTTTTTAACTGTGAACATAGACCAACATCATATGTACCCACAACTTAAGCCACTAAATCCAACAAGCGTTTACCTTGAATTTGCTGTATTAAAAATGGTCATTTCAGGCACCAAAAATCCGGCAAAACAACCCTAACTTTGGATAATGGGTACACACATTTCCAAACATCAGCCTCTGGCAAATCGGTGTGAATAATTTTGAAAAGATTAAAGATAGTTTATGATATAGCTACCTTGTTTATGATGTTAGTGTATGTTTTTCATTCGATGGGTAGCATTCATATTATATGCATTTTAAGTCTTTCAAAAATGGCGAAATTTGGAAATTATAGAAAATACGTGTTTGGGTCGTAACCATTGCAACCCAATGGGGTCGAGGAAGTTAAATACTTGTATATTTGTTTACTTTATCAGACCCTTCCTTGGTGAAAATTGAAGGAATTATTTTTTGAGGTCTGCCACCCTTGGGCCGATTTTTACAGACCAGGTTCTTAGTGTTAATACTCATAAAAAGACATTCTTTTTGGTGTACATTTTTTAAACGATGGTACATCATTTGGGAACTTTTGGTTTTATGCTAAATGACAATAAATTCATCCCCCTGGATCAAGTTTACCCCTGTTTGTTAATCTTCCCCTGGCATCATTGATTTGCACTGTGGCAAAAAAATAAATTGTTGCAAGTTTGTTGTAGGTGAAAATTTTTCTTGTCCGGGACTAACACCATTTAATTTAAAACAGCCCCCAAACTTAAACCTTGGGTCGTAAAGTTGTATTCATAATATTGCCTTAAGGGCCTGAAGAGATTTCCTGAGTAGAGCGCCCTCAATGGTTTCAAACAAAATCGTTTTTTTGCATTACCGAATGCTTGCCCATAGACTAATCACTGTGTGAAATAGCTAAGATCAAATCGATCGCTTCAATTCGAAAATCACATCTTTGTTATAAATTTCAGGATCCGGAAATTGTTTTAACCCAGTATCCTATGTCATTGTATACTATAACATAAATGTTTACTGCACGAAAAAGAAAAATCTGATTCATCTCAAACTTTGGAATTCAGCATTTAGGTGACTATCTTTAGTTCTAGCTGGCCATTTCCAATTAAACTCAGACTAATTAATATTCGAAAATCTCTGAGTCAGCCTTTACGATCATGTGGCATTAAGTACCATTTTACGATGTACTATTACAAATGTGCGCCAATGCATTGGATAAAATCAATCAGTTACAGTTGTTACGGGAGTTACCAGCAGAAAAGAACCTCCGTGGTTTCTTTTTTACCCATTCACATAGCAGAACCTGTTATAACTGACTCATGTATACACTGGCATTAAAAGTGCTATGAAGCAGGTACAGTGGAAACGGCAGGCCCGTAGCCAGGGGGGGGGTTCGAGGGGTTCGATCGAACACCCTAAAATTTCAACAAAAAAAAATGTCAGACGCCAAAATCAAGAACGAAAAAACAAAAAAAAAACAACGACGCACCCCACATATTTAATAAAGAGGGTGGACTGTATTCAACGAAGAGACGGTGATGTAGTTCCCCTTAGTTTTCAAATAATGAAGATGAAAAAATGGTAAACTGGAAATATATATAAAAGCAAAACAGAGTGGAGATAGTCTACACTGTATAAAGATTTCAATTTTGAAAAGAGAGTGGTTATAACACGGAGCTAAAGACATTGTAACACATCTCAAGGTAACAACAGGTTTGGGTGATTAATATGTTGGAACAGAATGACAGGAAACCCTGAAACGTGATTCTTAAGTGCAGGAAATGTGCCTTAAGGAGAGGGGGCAAAGACAAAGTTTGTACAGGGGTCAAATTTTTAAATTGATCCAAATCATGTTGAAAAAGTATATCATGTTATTGGTCTAACCGTAAGGATGCAGGAAAGGGATAGTTGTACTATCTACCACGAAGTTTACGATAGGGCAAAAAAGCAAACATCAATAAAACGGGTTCCAATTTCAGTTGTAAGGTGTCAAAAACCTTTTAAAGTTTGCTCCGATTTAGATAAAAAAATGGTGCAATATTGATGGAGTTCAGTAGGATTAAAATAAGGAAACGTTTTGACTGTCTAAAATACTAAGTTACCGATGTAGGGGGGGGGGCCAGAAGGCCAACGTCCATTGCATTCAATTTGAGAAAATTTAACAATATTACCTAAAAATCGAGCCACGTAAGTAAATTGTAGCGTTGAGAAAATATTGAAGAGAATTCAATCCTCATGTTGTAAAGAGTGTGAAATGGAAGTGAATGGGTAGAGCCTGCAAAGTGAACAAGTTTGGCGATGAAATTAAGATGAAGTTTATAACACGGAAAGGTTGTATCCCAAAATTAGGATATATTAAAGGATAAGAGTCTGACTCGAAGTAAAATATTAAATAAGAAGCATCTGGAATTGATTTAAGTGGAGAGTCAGAGATTAAAAATATTTCTATAGAAATTGTGTATGATACGGAGATTTGGAAGTGAAAGAAATTCAGTGAAATGAAAATATGAGGCATAAATATTATAAGAGAAGAAAGTTCGAGATGGATGACACACATAAACAAATCTCTTTTTGGAAGATAGGGTGGTCCTTAAAAGGACCATTGGAAGGGTGTGGCAAGAAGCATATTTTTCTATGCTTTTGCTGATGTGATTGAAGGAAAGGAGTCCTACCCCGGCGGTCGGTGTGACGAAATTGTGCGTTTTCCTTAAGTAGAAGATGAAGTTTGCAAACAAGTGGTGTCTTGCTTTGGTGAGTCAGTGATGGAAGTTATCAGCTAATTAAAAAAGTGTAAGTTTCAAGTGTTTTTGCGAGTAGAACCTCTCAAAATCCCTAGAATGGGTTATCCCATTTATCTATGGCGTGGTTAGTCACTGAAGTGGAAAGGGAATGTCAGTTCATTCCGTAAACATGTGTGTGAAAAGGTAAGAGAGGTCGGGTTTTGGAGCATTTTACGGAAAGGTTGGTGCCAAAAAGTGTTGTCGGAAAGCTGAGGCATATTAAAGGAATAGCTAATTATAGGGTGATGGAGCATAGTTTCTTCAAATATCATCATCAATAAAATTTGAAGGAATTTGAATAGAGGTGCAACAATGTTAGAAGTACAGTTAAGTAGGCCTACCATTGCGTGTCGGTTGTATGATGGGGTAATATGAGACCCCCTATAACTTGTAACTAGGGATGGTAGGAATGTCCCTTCTACTGGCTAACTTGAAAGACACCATTCGACAACGGTAATTCGATATTAAGGAGGAGTGTCCGAAGCCAAAGAAATATTTAGATTAAAATTTTCAACCGTTTTCTTATTTATCAGTGACATTTTAAAACATCCCTAGTTTCTCTTGAGCCTCGGTCTGGAGGTTGTTACCATGGCTACATGTGGATTACCCACGCATCAGTATTGGACATCTTAATTAACAAGAATAGTTTTGTAAAATGAAAGGTACAGATCATATGCATTAGCGAGGTTTAGCCTTATATGTAGTGTTAAATACTGGATCCTAGGAAACCCTCTTCGTATATTAGAGAGAGATATAACCATAGTATGTATTTCAGGCATCAACCTTTAATTTGAAATACCATGGGTTTGGAAATGCCAGCCTTAGTGACAGTATATCCAATTTTCAAGGTGACTGCCCTCTGTTATGATGTGGTTAGTTTATCAATCAAATTAGATTCTACAATATTTTAACCAACAGTCCATTGCACGAGATTACAAAATTCAAACTTAAGGAAACATGTTTTTAAAACAATGCTTGTCACTCCTATTTATCAACTCGTATGGCACAGTTCAATAGCTTTCATTCGCACGTTTTTTAGAAAACACCCCCTGCGTGTGTGTTTAATAATGTGTGATACCTAGAATACACATGATTCAGTTCATGTCAATGCATGTACAAGTACAACCCACTGCACTGTGCCCTTGGTTGATGAGCATATTGGCAACTCATAGTGTGTGCTATCTGTGCATTGTACACATAATGGGTAACTCTCAAAACACCACATGGGTCATGTCTCCTTTACTTCATGAACTGAAAGTTTATCCACTGCGATTAGTTCGCTGGTCATCCCACATCAAAAGTTTTGTTTCTAACTGCTTAGGAAATGTAAAGAATTCCAGTATAGGCATATACCCATGTCTTAAAAATTGGAAAACCAGATACTTGCACTCGTACTGAGACAACCACCCAACTCTGTGCATGACTGTTATATTCTATTCTCCTGCCAATCATTTGCTTGCTACACATATGCTACTTTCGTGTATATGTGTGCCGGGGTAATATGGACCCCATAAGTCTCCATGTAAAAACTTTATGGGACGGGACAATATGGACCATATAGGTCCATATTGCCCGCCTCTATTGAAAATAAAGGGGTTGGTCGCGTATTGCCGACGCATGGTAATATGAACCATTTTGCAAAAACGTTTGAAAGCCTATATCTTTTATTTTGGTTAGAGATGAATGAAATATAATCTTTTGGTCTGTACCTACCCATCAACCAAAGCTTTTTCAAATAATGACAAGTGATTAAAGAATAAAATAGAATTCTAGAAATACGATCTTGCTTAAGGGGTCCATATTAACCCCACTTTACCCTATATAGGTAAATCGATAAGAGAAAGCAAAAGTGCGATCAGCTAATAAGGTTTTTCATCAGAGTGTTTTGGAGTTATATATTGTGATTGGAGTAGAACATCTCAAACCCTAGAGGTTTTTCCCATTATACTTCATTGGGGGTGGTCAGCCCACTGAAGTATTACGGGCGCATGTCAGTACATACTTACGACCTTTTTAGAAAACCGGGCTATGCTTATGCAGATGTCGCTGATGCAGTGAGCGGGCCATGCCCAGCTGCTGTTCATGAATGTGACCGATATCGATCAAGATCGATACGAATGGACTTTGAATTCATGCGGTCCATTTCCGAACACATCTGGGCATGGGCCGCGCCACTGTGTGCATCACACACGCATAGCATAAGCCCAGTTTTCTAAAGGTCGTAATGTCAACATGTATGTGAGTTAACCGTAGGTCGGGGTTTGGCGTATTTTTACATAAAAGTTTCGTGCCAAAAAAGTTGTACGGAAAGGCTGATATCAATTGAGTGATCTTATTCTTAGGTTGATTGTGAGTATGGTACTTCCAAAAATCACCATCATAAATCTGAAGTTATTCTGGTTGGAGTTAGGAGACTACCGTACGTAGCCTAATGATATGGTCTGGTGTATGAGGATACCATAAGGAATCATGGAGAAAAATAGTATTTGAATCGATCTTATATGCACGATGGACATTAAAGATGTGCATGAAAATTTAAGAGACAATAAAAGAGATTGTGCTCTGTACCATTGGTACACATCAACTAAAGATACACGTTTCTTCCAGAGGAGCGTATCACTGATGTAGATGTATATAGGTGACATGGTGAATTGAGTGTTATATAAAATTTGATACATTGTACGTGAAGTTGGAATGAAAATGATTGAATAATGAATCATTTTGGAAAATGGATGGAGTTGAAGTTAGAAGAGTGGAAGGTCTAAGATAGGATCTTCTTCCAAAAGTTGTCGTAAATTTACTAGTAGGATTAATTTGAAATGGTACAATGACAAACCAAATTCCTCCAAACAAAAAATTTGGGCTTTTCATTTTACAAAATTTCCATTTTCCACATCCCTCAGGACCCCCCGCGACCTCGCGGGCGACATGGTCCGTTTCCGCGACCATTTTGATCACTAACAAATCTAAATCGACCACCCTAATCGTAGATGGCTGGCTACTGCCTGAACGGGTTACTGTTCCTTACCGTAATTGTACACGGTATTTCAACCCTGGACTAGTATGTTCTCTTTACTCTAAAATAATAGTGAAATACATTTATTTTAAAAGGCCATGATTGGATTCGAACCTGTGATACCTTCATTATAAATCGATGCATAACTTATATCCACTGCACTAGATGTGGGAGGCGATTGATTTTCTCTACATTGCTTTAACGGAATAAAGCGATACTACACTTGTGATATATAGCACGGTATGCAGTGGAACATTGAGTCAGTTTACGGTACTGCTGAATAGCAATAGCATTTACCATTTATCCAAGGTTCCTGCCTATGCGAATTGGGTGGTTGGTTCATAAAACAAAATTCACAATGACTATTTGTAAGAAGAATGACTTGACAAGATGTTAAATTCAAAACAATGATTTTAATACATAAATGAAATAATTTGGGATCAATCACACAATTAAACACTAATGCCCACAATTATATATTTCTTACCTATTTAAAAATCAAATTAAGCACACACACCATCTCATAAATTATTACAGTTCAATTTCTTGTTGGGTGCGCACTCCAGGTCCTTGGATCAGCTCCACATAAATATTGGCCACACAAATCTTGCTGCGTACAGTTAAACTAGTTTCGCGTTATATCGCAAAGTTTCGCTTCGCTAGACCGGCGATTGTAATTTAAACTCGTAGACTTGGTAGAAAACAATGGAAGTACAACTGTGACTTAGCATAATAATGTCAATACAGGTACTCAGTGCGTTAAAGGGACGTCACGGTACAGAAGAAAATCCTGATGGAAGTTAATGTTAACTTTTTTTCCAAAGGCCCAAATTTAGTGACGCCTGACACTCTAGCGACTTTCCAGAATTTATAAAATAACATAAGATTATATAAATCAAATTGTTATGAAAGTTCCCACCTTCTGTTGAGAGGTCTACACTCGCTGAAATCCTTTGTCAACTGGCAAGGAAAAATTGGACTTGCAAAAGAATGTGTCCTTAGGAAATTCCCATGATTTGCAACAACACATGAGAAGACAAGACAAAATTTCGCCATATTTTCAGTTCGCTGACACATGTTTAAAGGAAGTCCACAGCGGACGTGTTTTGACATAGCAATTAAACAGTCTATTGTTTATACACAGCGTGCAATCTTGCTTGCATATAGGTAAACATGAACCCTATGCGTTCCTAGAATGAAGAGATAAGACACTGTGCTACTATTGTTCCTCTGACTGCGAACATCTTCTGACATGTTCTTACCAGGAAGTTCTCACAAATCTAGTCCATTAGAAACTAGGTCAATCAGACAAGTCATGCTATTGACACAACAAATTGCAAGTTCACATATTAATATTTTCAGTTCTCCTCGCTCTAAGTTATATGATTTATTACATACAAAAAAAAATTTAATACGTACTACACACAGTACTATACACTGGAATTGCATATCATCATTATGATCGCAAAAACTTTTACTGAAATGACACGAATAAAAAATCACACTATAGCTACCATTTCAATTCCTGTGTATTTTCGGTTCAATTTCGGCGATCTGGATCTTTGTACTTCAACCTCTGCTTGCTACGGACCATTGATTCTTTCTAGAAAATCAATTGCACTCTGGTATTGCCCATGCCTAATCCGCCAGCGAGGGGATTCCGGTAGGAACAAGAAAGCTTATAAACCGAGTAATGGCTGGCAGTGCTGCCATCCGAACAGGACTCTGGAAAATGGGTGTTTCAACGGCGTAAATATATGAGTACATGTGGAACTGTATTTTTGTGAAAATTTCATATACAATCGTGAAACCAAGGTTTTTCTAAATCAAAATTGTATGAGGATTCCAAAAATCATGGGTTGTCATTTTTAAAATGCGTCTTGGAGGTATTCTGGGGGCAAGGTTATACAGGGGTCAAAATAAAAAAAGGGGTCCAACAATATAAAAGGGACCAAAATGTGTTTTAAAGTATACCATCATGTTCAGTACATTTCAAGGATTACAGAAAGTATAGTTGCCCTACCTGAGGGTTATAGTACGAGAGTTACATACATACATACAGAGATTTGTAAAGCGCCTATTCATAAAGCATAGGCCGCTATGAAACATACTACTGCCAAAGGCAGGTAAAAAAAGGGGCTCCCTTCCGAAAGGATACCAGCAATAGGAACAGAAATAATTTTGGATATAAATAAGATTGAGATGTATTTTTTTAAATACTCAGTGAGGGTGTTTCCCTGATATCACGAGGCAATGAATTCCAAATACGTGGGCCGTATATTGTAAAGGCATTGTCGCCAATAAATCTCCTTGTGAAAGGGATTTTTAGGCTTGTAGTATCAGCAGCCGACCGAAGTTTGCAATGGAGCTGGGAGTAGTATACTTGTGAATGTTATGTTGCCAGATATGCTGGAGAAAAGCCATTAATACATTGGTAGATGATTGTACATAACTTGAAGTTGACTCTCTTCCTAACTGGCAACCAGTGGAGATCGACAAGGAAAAGTTCTAATGTGTTCGCGTCATTTATGTCATGGGGGGGGAATGAGACGAACTGCCTTGTTCTGAATACGTGGATGTTTGTTAGAAATTGCCTATTTGTAAGCCAGCAAGGAGAGGGTTACCATAGTCAAGGCGGGATTGTATCAAGGCCCGGATAATGTGATGACAGATTCCTTGTCCAATGAACCGGCAGTATTCGAGCAAGATTTCTCAGTTGACAATTAAAGTGTTTGACCCTGGGTGTTTGACAGAGTCTAAGAAATATGAGCATGTCATAGATTTTTTTTTTAAAAGTAGAATCCAAATGACCCCGATTACGAAGACAGTTTGTGGATTTAATGAGAGCTTATCACATTTAAGAGCAGAGATGGAACAATTTGATGTTGGTGATGAATCCAAAGAGAGAAAATTTGTTTATCCATGTTTAAGTTGATTTGCCTGCCATCCAATTCGCTTATATCCTTATACAATTGAAGACGTTCTATAGCAACGCCAGAGTCCCTGATGTTTGGGGTCAAATGAGGTATAGATCTGGGTAAGTCGACATATATGTGAAAAGAACGTCATGTTACGAATGATCTTGCCAATAGGATAATGTAGGATGTGAAACTGAAGGGGTCCCATTATTGAGCCTTGTGGTACAACAACTAGTTCAAACATCATCAGGAGAAAGTGTTTTCGATGCAGAGTTACAAGGCAAAAAGGGGCAAGGGTCACACTGGGGGTAAAATTCTCAGAGTCATCAGTTTGTTTTAAAAATGGTGCCAAATTGTTCGTCTTACTATAGAAGCCAAAAATATACAGGGTGTGTTGTCAATAACGTTTGATGATAATTAAGCGGGGCAAATATGGCCGTGGTCCACAGGGTTATGGGAAACCACTAGTCATATCTGTAAAAGTCTCACTTTAAAAGTGACCACCCAGAATCTCTCTCACATTTTTCTTATTTAGTATGACCCTGCAATGAACGATTTAAAACCGGTTTCAACAAGTTCGGACCATTCTAAAATAAGACATCGAACTTTCTGAGACCGTGTACTAAAACAAGGTTGTAAATATGGCAAACTTTAACTTTTTAGAAACCTTATGAGCAAAACGAACAGATTGGTATAAATTTTAAAACAATTTAAACAATTTATGTGTTTACCCCTGTACTATTCCCCCCGTATAAAACAACCAAGAACACATTTTCAAAAATGACACCAATGATTTTAGATCTCCGCTGAAATCTGCTATGGAAAATACATTGGTTGTCATCAAAATTTGTATATGAAAAAAATTAACCCAAACATAAATTAACATTCCCCATGTACTATAACATCAGAAAACTCGGTTAGATTTTTGTTAAGTACCTGGAACGTTCGATCTCTCTATATTGTTTTTTGTTTTTTTTTCCCTTTGTTTTTTTTTTTTTTTTTTTTTTTTTTTTTTTTTTTTTTTTTTTTTTATAAGCGGAACTGGTTTGAATCCCACAATCCAAAGTGCTTTGTCCTCCCCCCCCCCCCCTAGAAACAGTTCGTAAATCGACAAGTTGATAGCCCGAGATCACAAGCAGTGAGAATGAAGTTATAGTACCCAATCAATTTTGGTATAGCAAAATTAAGCAAAGGAAAAAACAAACACCACATCCTCTTTTTATACAAAATGGTTACCATCAGACAATAGACAAAAGAATTTCAAGGGGCTATCAGTGTTAAAATAGTTAAACAAAACTCACCACAAACTCAACTGGATAATCTAGTACGTGATCTCTCTTAATTCTTAGATTTATTTTTAGTTAAGGTACTGGAATTAGGGACAAAACCTTTTGGATTTAAAAAAATTCCTGTAGATTCAAATATAAATCTTAAATGATTTAATAAACATTTAACTCATTTAAAGGTTTATTTTCAAATCAAAAGAACTTATTTAAGTACGCCTTTTCACGGATTTAATTTTTTAAGCCAAAAAAGGTTTTGTCACTAATTCCAGTCTCGTAGACTTAAAAATAAGTCTAAGGGAATTAAAGTGACAGGAGGAGATTTTTAGCGATACATATTCTCTCAAATTTCACTGGGAGCGGTTGTAGACCACTACGAGAACGTTTCGAGGTGTATTGACAAAGAGGGTCAAAAGAAAATCGCAACCTTTTCTTTGAACTTTGCTGCTAAGTAATGTTCCCCATAGAAAACCATGCTTGACTTTCTGTCGTGCAACGATGTGGCAGAAACTACTACATCATATCTTACTACATAAAGACGACGTATGCGGCTTATTCAGTTAAGGGTGCTCTATACATTGGTAAGCATTCCATAATATGTAAAAAAAACCGGGGTTCGAGAAAAATTGGGGGCGCTTTTCCTGTGAAAAAATCTCCTCATGTCTCTTTAAGAGAGTAGGTATCATAAACATTTCAGTGAAAACTTGAGCATGTTTTGTTTGACAACTCCTTCTAAATCCCGGCGTCAGGCAAGTAAATCTGGCACATGCTAAACTGCTTAAATCCAAAGTTTGAGATAAATCGGTTTTTTCGGTTAATGCAGTAAACATTAAGGCACAGGATAAAAGGTCCATGGATACCGTGTTATAACGAAAATTCACGGATCCGGAATTTTACTAAGACGTTGTGATTTTCTATATGAAGGACTTCGATTGGAGATTAGTTATTCACACAGTGATTAGTATATGGACACGCATTAGGTAATATGCAAAAAACAGGTTGTTTGAAATAAAGGGCGCTCATCGGGAAATCTTGAGTCAGCCTTTAAAGGTTGACTGGTCATTCAACGGACGTAATGATAATCCTTTTGAAAAGTTTTGAAAATGCTCTGTTGGTCTTTTATCTCACTCAGTCCGCCGTGCGATAACGCGGTCGCTACGCGTAACGCAACAATTACTAGTAATGACTTTCACAAAGTTTCTACATAGAATTAGAGGCGTTGTTGTAGAGGGGCACTCTTACTTTTTGTGTTGCGTTTATTATTAATCTGATAGATGTTATTTGTATATGGTTTTGGACAATCGATTTTCTTTAATCAACTTCAATCAACAAAAATAAAATTCTTTTACATTTATATTAAAAAAAACCTTTACCTTAAAATCGCCCCCAATTATAGGTCTTTAATAAACGTTTATGAAATCATTTCTCTATATTTCAAAAGATTGTTTATTAGCTTTCAAAACAGCAAGCCCATTTGAAATTCGGTCCCAATGACTGAGTTGTCCCTATTTAATGAAGTCTGTGGTTATACTTGTAACACAGGACAGGCAGTCTTTAAAGGTCCATGGCCCGAATCGCTAAAGTAGACTCGTCCCCAGGGACCCCAGATTTTACCGGAAGTGGTCAATATTTTTGGATCCGAAGAAAGCTACTATTTTTCTCATTTACTCTGTGAAATCGAGGGACTAAAGGATGTTGGTGGGAAGTTTGAGCGAAAAATAGGCTCCATTTGGCTCGCCAATATTTAATTTTAAACAGCCACTATATGGGGATTACAAATCACGTTTTTAGCTTACACATCAAAAACGGAGTTGAAATATCGGCGTGAAACTTACAGATGGGTTTTGGGGTGAAGGCCATTCTATCAGAGGAAAAATTTATTGATAAATCGGAACCATCCCCCTTTAACATGGCACATATCTAAACACATGTTTAATGTGTGAAAATGATCCAGTCCGTCCATGTGAAAAGAAATACTTGAGTTTGAGGTTTTTGCAGAGTCAATTTAGTTTACTATAAACCTGGAATTAATTCTTTACAATTTGATTAAAGCTGCATTTTATAATATTATAAAAAACAGTGTTGGTTTATATAATGTTGTAGTCGGTGTGAAATTTCGTTAAGATATGATACAATGCCTGTATAAACAGGTAAAACGCACTGAGTTTTTATCTTCTCTACTGGCTTAGTACATCAATTTAGTCATGGTAGGATCAATAACGTTTGAAATTCCTGTCATCAGGTTTGCAAATGAGGGGTTGCATTTTG
This sequence comes from Ophioderma brevispina, assembly GCA_023653785.1. NCBI lineage: Eukaryota > Metazoa > Echinodermata > Ophiuroidea > Amphilepidida > Ophiodermatidae > Ophioderma > Ophioderma brevispina. Next base: position 9,891 of record JAMKCH010037282.1, on the reverse strand, counting down.
TGTCAGGTGGAAAAATGGGACACGCACTAAAACTGAAACCATGTTACAGCAAAACGATATAGATAAATTTATTTAGAAACAAAAACAGGTTCAATTAAAGGTTGATCGGAGGACTTCTGAAACGCCTAAATTTCAAGAAATCTTGTGTCACAGCAATCACATAATTGCTTGTCTATTACTAAACACTGTGTGAAATAGATCGAAATCGAATTACCAAACCCCATTCGAATATAGAAAATCACAGCTTTGTCATAAAATTCGGAATCGGAAATGTTGTAAAGAGAACATCATGGCACTGCCAATTCGTCTACATAAATGTGACTGCATGAAAACGAAAAATTGATTCATCTCTAACTTGCACTTTAGGTAAATCCTTAGTTCTTGTTGACGAATTTTTAATTATCCACACAAAAAGTCTTTTAGTCGCCTTTAATGACGTTATTTGTATTTGTATTCTATTAATTCACAACATGTTGGCCCACATCCCATTACATGATTACATAAACCACTTCACACGTACATTATAAATATATAAAACATAAAGCGAATTATTTTTTAAAAACATTACCAGTCGTTTCTAACCACATACCATGGGAGGGGTCTATGTGGTGATATTGCTGCCAAAATTCACGCGTTTTTGGTCAGATTTTGAAAAGAACGTGGTCAATATAATTGTCACATACCATTGCTTTCTTTGTTTTCTATGGGCATGTATACAGATATTATTTTCACAGGTTAAAAGGTGGATAAATACCTCACGTGTATGGCAAACTAAAGAGATCATAACGTATTGCTCACACGCGTTGCCTTTCGTTGCAAACGCGTTGCTTCCGAAAAGCAAACGCGTGCTTAGCCAGCGAATCAGAGAAGTCAGAAAGCAACGCGTTGCTTTCCGACAGGCAACGCGTTGCCAATGAAAGCAACGCGTTGCTTAGGTACTGTCGGAAAGCAACGCGTTGCTTTTTTACTTTTCCGATTAGCTGGCTAAGCAACGCGTTGCTTTCGAAAACAACTCGTGAGCATACGTTATGACCTCTGTAGCTTGCCATACACGTGTACGGCAAGCTAAAAAGGTCATAAAGCAACGCGTTGTGAGCAATACGTTATGACCTCTGTAGCTTGCCATACACGTGTACGGCAAGCTAAAAAGGTCATAAAGCAACGCGTTGTGAGCAATACGTTATGACCTCTGTAGCTTGCCATACACGTGTACGGCAAGCTAAAAAGGTCATAAAGCAACGCGTTGTCATAATACGTTTATGTACCTTTTTATGGCTTGCCATACGCGTGTATGTAGCAGTCATTGGAGGGATACCTTCATACGTTAGGTTTATTGCTACAAAATCAGAAATTGTATGCATTCTGAATACCTAAATTATTTTCCGTGAATTGATTATAGTCATTGGTTCATTTTTTAGAGTATAGTATTTTGAATATTTCCTTTGAATCCTCCTTTAGTATTTGAGGTGATTTTTGAGTGATTTTTTGATAATTGACAAGGTATAAAAATTTTTTTAGAACTCACCGCCATCCCCAAGAATAGAATGAAAATGCCCCAGCCACAACTCCAGATGTAGCAGTTTTCCGGCTTCGTAGAAACATATAAAAGACCCACTAACAATTCTCTTGAATGTGATGGAGCTGTCTCTGCTATGAAAACAGGTACAGCTGTAGAAGTAAGACCTGTAAAGAAGGCACGTTGTTTCCAAGATATTTAACTAAAAATTTGGTTGTTATTTAATCAATCAATATAAGAAACAACGGTTTTCTCGTTTTAAGGTATAGTTTGTCTAGGTTCGACCTTTTCAAAAGTTCAGTCTACAGGGGTCACCAAAAGCTTGACCACAATTTCAGTATGACTAGCATGACTACGGCAATCATTTAACACCAGTTTCAGCAATATCTGAGCACTGGCTATTTTTTACCCGTGTGACCTTAAACATTATTAGGGCTGTTAACCGTTTTAATAAAGATTGAATGGTCAAATTTAAAAACAAATTTTTTAGGTTTTTTCTTTTTTTAATTTTTTAAATGTTCACAATTTCCCCATTTTTCCAGAGGTTGGACCCAAAATCTGATTCAGTCCGATTCTTCATACTAGAGAAAAAACATCTTCAAATCTAATACCTACCACCCCCAAACTTGCCATAACGGGAATCCTCATTTATCGCCCATATTAAAATAAGAAATAAAACTAGTAACCTAAACTTGTTATAGATCCACATTACAATCGGTAAGATAAAAGTCGGTGGCACCACTGACCTCGTACACTGGCTAGCAAAGGTCTGGTCGCCGATAGAAACAACAGGAAGTTGCGTTTCGCCCCTTAGCATATGCGGGAAATAATGCATTACACCTGCTGGTTGCACATATTCCCCAAATTTGTTCTATTTGTTCTACAAATCCTTTAACTTTTTGACAATAAAGTGGAGCCACATTGTGCAGGTCCAAATGCAACTTCCTGTTGTTTTTCACTCGGCACCATTCAACTGTGCGGCAGCCCGCTATACATGTGTAGGAGGCATGGTGGCACGCATATAAGAGGCTTTGACCCCATGTCGAGGATCAATCACTCAGTTTGAGACGATTTGTATGCTCGGGTGGCGTCGGTCGGTCTAGCCGCTGAATGTTGCAAGCATTGCAATCATTCACACGGTGTTTTGCACACCGGGTTTTTCGGGAGGTGCGTTTTTCGCGCCAGTCAATCTTTATTTCTCTTTATTTTCACACAGACATAATTTTGTAGAGAGCTCCATGACAGTCACTTGAAATATTGTTATTATAGCACGGGTTTCATCTCTCATCGAAATGGAAAAAAAGTCGATACTGATGAGAATGGTGATGTTATGACCAAAACGAACGATAATAACTATAATCTCAAATATTGTGAATGAATTTTAACTTTGGAGGTGAATAGTGAGAATAATTGGCGTGGGTATGGACCTTAAGGACCATGCAATATCAAATACGCTTCCTTTCACTCATTTCATTTTCACCATTTGCCCAGAAGAATAAGTTTGGCAAAGGTTTCAAAACAATTAGAGCCGTTTTTAGTTTTGGACTATGTACAATAAACTTCCCCGAAATTTTTACATGTCTTCCACTGTTGATTTTTTTCTAGACTTTTTGACCACATTAGTCGGTGACAATTTAGAGGTATGATAATACAAAAATTGTTTCTGTTTCAATTTTAATGGTAAAAAATAATTTTCTTTTCTTGCACTACAGGGGAACTATTCCATATTTTTACACCGCGCAGGAACAAAAGAAATTGCATAATTTTCCTTAACACTGTTTACGAATTTAAGCAATCAGTGACGCGCCAGGGGGGGGCATTTTGCCCCCCCCCCCCCCCAATTTTAAAAAACCCCTCCCCCCCAGTTTGCCCCCTCTGGTCGAAAGAAAATTAGGATTTGGGGCAAAATTACATGGATGTGTTGGGGGCCAAAAATCAAGCGATTTGTGGGCCAAAATTGTGAAAAATTTCCAATTTTTCATTGTTTTCCCCCAAATTTCACTTTTGCCCCCCAAGAGTTCACTTTGCACTTTGTCCCCCCCGTTTGCTCCCCACCCAGAAAAAGAGGTCTGTGCCGCCACTGATTACAATATCATTTTAGAACGAGTATAAGAGAGTTTCTATTTCTTCTACCAACTCACCAATGCCAAGTCCAATTATTACTTGGGCAGCTAACAAAGCCTCTTTGTCAGGAGCCAATTCCAACGCCAAGCGCGCCTACAGTACACATTGCCTGCTGACAATATGACAAGGGGCCTCCTGCCTAGCACGACGTCGCACAGCATTCCTCCTGCCAAGACCAAACATAACCAAGGGTACCCATTAACGCCTCTGGCCAAGAGCCAGAATCAAACCTGAGAACAGAATGATAACACAGACGTGGGTTTCCCTTAATCTCGACTGGAGCTGACCGGGGATAGACCCTCCGCCCTTCCTCCTCCGCTGTACTGACAATCAGCTCCTGCCAGATGAATACTGATTTGACCGTGCGTCTTCAGGGAACCATGTTCCAGACTAATACCGTAGTTGTAACCACTGATGAAGCCGCCAATGGCGGAGAAGACTGTGATTACTACGCTATATGGTCTAAGACGGAGTGTCTTGCAGAGAATAATCTGCAATCCGATTTTGTGGTAGTTATTTGGATTTCATCTTGTACACGACGATTTTTCCTATGTTTTTGTCACAAACATCCATGTCGTCAACATCGAAATGATTTGACTTTGAATCTGCAAAGAAAACCTTATATCTGCAAATTTCATTTTGTACAATTGACATGTTTGGGGTTTGAATCGAACAGGAACATTTATATCATGGTCTAGGCATAACGTTTAAAACTACGAAAGGAGCACGATTGTTATTTCAACTTCATAGGAGATTCCGCTGCCCACCGGGCTCAACACCCAATTGCAAGTGCCGGCCGTGATACAGATAAAGTGCTTGAAGCAGGAGAGTCGTAATATAGCGCAATTCTCTACCCAAAGCGGTGGCTGCGAAAAAAATCCCAAATTTAGACGTTGTCATTGGTTTATACAACGTAAACAATCTTGACAAAAATCGGATCTTTGCAGTAGTCTGCATGTCACCTATTCACACAAATATGTTGACAAGGGTCATTTACATGGGCTTTCACAAATACAAGAGGCAAACACTTGCATTGTCCCATTCCGGGAATCCCGGCCTACACACGTCTGCAATTAAAATCGATGGAAACCAGGCTCACCCTTATAACCAGTTAACATCCTACGTCACTTCTTTCACTGTTTGCCTGCAATTGTTATGGCCCATATATTAAAACTCTAAACAATACAATGCCCAGTGTGTAACAGTCATGCCGACCTAGTTCAAAATATCTACGAGGCCTAACATTTTAAAACTTGCTGTTAACTGGTCAGAATTCATTTCCTTGATGCCCTGTAGTATGCAGAGAAGTATTTAAGATTATACATTTTCCTGTTTTCGCTTCCTTAAAAGAGAGTAATTAATCAATCATCAATCAATCAATCAAGTTTATTTCATCTCAACATAAGAGTAATAAACATCAAATTCAATTAAGTTTAATTGGAAAATAATAGAAACCGACATTAATGGTGAACTGAGATGGGGACACTACTAAACGCAATAGCGTGATGTTTGACACATTAAGACTTCGATTTGAAAGCCAAGAGCATCGCTAACCATATAAACATTATAAATTGGGTTTACAACAACAAACAGACAAACAGATATACAACTACACCCAAACTAACACAAACGCACACGCATACGGACAACACGGACAAGACTGACAGAGGAATACTCAATGTATTATACCAGCCAGCCAAAGGGATTCAAGAAAAAAAATGTGGAACGGTAATTGTTGTCAAACAGGCTGATGAGTGTGGTTGTTTAAAGGTTGTTTTAAATAATGAAAAGGACAGAGAAGTTTTAAGGTGAGTTGGCGATTTTTTTCCATATGACCGTGGGACTAGGAGGTTCTACAAAGACAGTGATCATGGTGGAACTGGTACATGAAAGATGCTAACTGTAGTTTATAGATGTCATAAATTTTCATGGTTTTGAGAGACTAAATAGTGGATCAGTAATGAGCAAGCCAGATCAATTATTGTCTGATTTTTTATTCGTGTCAGTTCAATGCATATTTAGAGGGTATGGTTTTACTTGGAGGGGATGTGTTGATTCCGAAATTGAAAACCAAGATCTAGTGGGCATAGATACCTTACTAAGCGTATGTCCTTTTATTGTAGATAAAAGCTCCAAAAATTTGGTATAGACGGGTTTTTAAGTTCATTTAAATTCATATCCCTTTGAATCTAATCAGTAAATGGTAATGTTGATAATCATCGATTTTCGGGTCTATGTGAGAAGGTGCAAATTTTGCCAAATTAAAATAAACGTTACATGGATTTGGCTGTATGTTATATCTGTGGTGTTGCCACATCCGTGTAATTCAATCTAACCGACATTACTTTCTCTTGACGAGGTATGGCGATCTATAAGCCACGCTCTTCTATTTACACCATACATGCCATACAACATGTTTCTCAAAAAATTACTGGTCACAATCAATGAAACGATTAAGTCTTATGAATGGCAATCGACCTTCAGGTGAAACCATGCAAGAATGTCAACGGCCTCAATCCACCACGCCACAATAAAAGATTAAATTGATATTTTCCTGTGATAAACTCGGCAACCTCTCAACTGAATGGAATCTCCGAAAACTTTTAATGAACTGACCACGATAAAAATCACACTTTTTAGTCATGTCTTATGATTCCCTTTGAAGTAAAAAGAGGGGTCGAGATTGGGATTGTTGGAATCGGCCTCATATCATTGCGCCATAAGAAAGATTGGGGAGAACAAGGGAATTGTATATATAATGTTTTCGTGACTCAGGTGGGAGGAATGTTCGAACCTTCGATTATAACCATTAATATTTAGAAACTATTTTATAACCATGTTGCGCCTGGGAATTCCCCATGATTAAAATTGTGATCGAAGAGTATGTGCCAAGAAATTTTGTTGTTTCTTCTACTTGGCTTTAGTTATAATGCAGTATCATTTTAGGTTAACTACTATAAGTGACCAAGGGGTTTTTCACTCCCGGTTGGTGCCCAAGGGGGGGGGGGGGGGTTCCATGTGACCCCCCTAAGGCAACCATTTCCCGATGGAATTTTTGAACCGAACTTATACCACATGTGGAAGGTCATAAGACACCCCCAAATCACACAAACAAAAAAACAGCAATTTTTAATTTTTTAATTGAATTTGTTATTGGGCTGCAATTAGGGCAAAACATTGTTTTTTCAGAACACGCGACGAAAAATGGGCAAAACGGAAATTTAAATTAGCGCTTGCAACTTACATCACACTTTTTGAAAACTTATTTTGATGTTGATATCTACATCTAAAAAACCCAAATTGATATATTTACAACAAAAAACTTGAAGTTTTAGGAATCCTGTATTTTTAACGGGTGTGCAAAACATACACATCCATTTTCCCATAAGACTATGTACAGGAACGGTTAGGAACGTCCATCACGAATTGTTTGTTTTTCATTCAGCACATAAGGTTTAATTATTTTTAATGTTACTAGTATTTGTTACTATCTGTATGTGTGAAACATATATCAGCAAACCAAATAAAATTTTGCTTTGGTTCCTTTTAATTTTTTTTTTAATATCTCAGTGAACTTCCGTTAAGTGCCCCGGGGGGGGGGGGGGGTTTGCCATGGGAGATCCCTCACTAAATTAACTCTTAACGGGCTTGGCCGATTTTAATTTTTTGTGTAGAAAAGAAGCCGCATTTGAAAAGTCTGACAATTACAAAAAATTCGGCGCGAAAACCCACACGTAAGGGCGCCACGCACAAACAAATCGAACCCGCGCTTAGGAACCTCACAAGTTACATTTGCTGTTTCAGATAAGACATTGTTATATGAAATCCTTTGTTTCTGCCAGAGAGATAATTTTTGATCCAATTGTTGGCAAGGAAAGGCCTCCCCCTGATAACTCATATGTGTTACTTTTATTAAGTAAATATCATGATTTCTAGTATCAAAGGCTTTGCTAAGATTTCAAGAAAAATGCCAATGTATTAAGTTTTTGGTCAAGATATTGGCTCTTTTACAATAAAGTTCATTAATTGCCATAAATGTGATACCTTTTGGGCCTCATCCAATTGATAGAATGTGAGTCGATTGATGATGGTTAAGAATTAAAAATCGATTTGTACAAGCTTCTCAGGATCTTAGAAATAGCCGGTAAAATCGAGATAGGTTATGTAATTAGAGTGAAAGCCATGTTTAATCGCGGTTAAAAACTGGTCATACATAGGCCTCTTTTCAATAAGTATGGAACAATGCCAGCTGAAAAAGATTTATTAAAATCGGGCAGGCAAATCACTGGTGGCAGGAATAACTTGCTTTAAAAGATTGTTACTTATGCCATCAGCAGCACCACTGTCACTGTTTTTTTCAACTGTGAGATTTTTTTTATTTTTAAATCGATTTCGGCAGCGGAGGTGGGGAAGATAAACATGCTATTTTGATATTAAATGATGTTGAAGGTGGCGCATAATCATTGGGCGGTTCCGATATTTTATAACAGAAGCGTTATTAACCTATTTTGCAAAAAATGTGTTAACAGTGCAGCAATTTCCTTACATCTGTTAGCTTTTCGCCCTTGCTGTTAATTAGACAGTAATGTCTTAGTTTTCTTGATGCGGCCAGTATATATTAAATATCTTCCAAACTTTTTTGTATTTTTTTATTGTCTTCATTAATTTTTATTTGGTAATTATACTTTTTACTGAGACGAAGTAAAAGATTACATTTCATGCGGTGATTAGTATATTTTAGTCTATTGTTAGCATTGGTTTAGAGATATAAGTTTTATACAGTTAATCCTTTGTTTTAAGTTATTTAATAACCTTTGTGATCCAAGTTTTTTTGGCGAGTTACGTTTAGAAATGGTACTAGTTTTGACAGGGACATGAATACATAGAGCTCAGTAATTTATTTTACATTTCATTGTAGGCCACGCTGGATCGTATTGTCTTTCACATGCTGCCATTCAACGAAATGAGAGAGAGGGCATTTTTTAGGCCTTTTGATGTTATATTTGGTTTAAGTGACGTGACATCCTTGTTACTAATGTGAGCGCATGTAGGCCTATGTTTTTGTTCTTAAGGAAAATAGGAATACGGAACGATATCTGTATAATGACCGCCGGAGGTACAAGGTTTTTATATCATTGGTGGAAGATTGTCGTTAAGGTTGCAGTCATTTCATGGTTCACCATATTTATGAAGCCTAATCCTGGTTGATCGATCATACAAGGGATAAAATTCATGTCAATAGATAGGTTGATAGTCACAACTTTCGATCGGTGTTATGAGTCAGGTAACACGTACACAGATTTTATTAGGGAGTTTGGGGAATTGTACATGACTGTTTGAAAATATGTATCCAATCGAAAACAATGTCTATGGTATACAATGTCTGGCAGTCTCGTTTTAAATGCTAACTTGGTAGTTCCCCAGGTCCTACTTGGGCCATACTATTTATATGTATATTTAAATGGTATTACTAAAATACTACAGAAGTCTTAGAATTTAGTATCATGTGCAGATGATACGACAATAGTTTATTCACGTACCAACATTACTCAAAAAAATAAACCAATACGAATTGTCTGAAGTAAGCAACTGGTTGAAAAAGCAAAATAAATTATCTGTTATCAATGCTACCAAAACAAACTACATGATATTGAGAACTCCACATATACACAAAATCAATATGTTGATAACTCGTCATTGCAAAAGTTTCAAATCATGTCCGCAATTATAATCCATCCCAAATGCATATAATTGGATGCAATAACGATCACCCTTGATAATCAAATTCAAAAAACGTTCTAGGGTTACTAATTATGAAACCTAACTTTGAATCAACATCGAGGGTAGTTCAAAAAACAATATCACATAGCTGGGAATGTTAAATAATCTGTAATATTATGTACCGAAAGAACGTATTTTACATTCCTTATACTGTACTCTTATATTGCCATTTTTAAATTATGCCATTTTAATATGGGGAAATATATAAAAAGATGTTCTTAGACGAATTAAAGCAATATTAGCAAATTTGTTTGAAGCGCGCCCCCCAATTTTTCAAAATAATTGAGATTTTACACGGGTTGCCTTGAACTGGCTATTAAACTATACCTGTGAATGGTTAAAAGCTCGAAAAATTTCTGTGTGTCATAAACGAAGGAATTTTGTAATTAGAATAATTATTATCTGGGATCCCGAATATAGTTCAACGGCTGTTTGAAACGTCCTTCCAATGTGAAATAGGCGGTGAAATA